>JARHVA010005366.1:655000-682500 GCA_037957365.1 Torreya grandis
TAAAAATTAAATTTAATATAAATTAAATGTAAACTAAGCCCTAATATGTAGCAAAGGGTGAATGCCCTTTTCATATAAATTTTCCAACCTTTTATCATTCCTTCCTAAAAATGTGTTTCAAATGGTTTACACCCTTTGCTAAAAATGGATTACTCCCTTTAAGAAAAATAGCTATGCCCTTTAGGCTTGGGACCAAACCAGTTAAATTTTCTATGTATTTTTTTCAAAAGGGCATATGCCCTTTATAAGAAATGCTTTTTAATTTTTCATTATGTAATGTTATTTGTCCCTTACCTTGTGCATCTGTCTAAGGATCATTCTACCAATGATTGAGAAAATATTGTAAGTGTTGAAACTTTAACACCACCTTATCATCTTGAGCTTGGAACTACATAACATCTAAAAAGATAACAATCTCCTTATCATTAAAATAAAATTGTGAAGATGTTTATTTAATGTAAATAATAGTTGAATTCCTTTGTTTCTATAGCTTAAATAAAATAATAGTTATATAATAAGTTCCACATAAAAGTAAAATAAGTTTTCCATCGAGGTTTATCACAATAAATAAACTACGCACCAAGAGATGGGCTTCAGGTGGAAGAGTTGGAAATGGTTTTGATCCATTTTCAAAAACATTGAGGTCTTGGACATGTATAAAATATATGTTTGAAGGAGTGGGGTCTAGAGTAGGTTGGAAATTTAGGTGTAGAAATTCCAATGTGAAAGAAGCATTTCCTAAGAAAAAATTCATTATTAACTAGAAATTAAATAAAATGTGCAATGCTGGGTTCAATATTAGCATTTCATATATTGCTAAGTCTAGTGAACCAAGTGCCATGTGAAAAAATTAAGTTTAAAAATCCTATCTAACTTGTCTAGAGTAGAAGATAATGGGATCCTAATGTTATAAATGAGAATAATATTTCAATTAGATATATATTTCCACTTCCAGTCGTTCCACCATATGCATGAAGGTCATGAACCCATCTTATAAAATATGCCATCATTCATCAAATTTTAGATACATAGAATGAAAGGTCAATTTGTATTAAGCAATTATATTTGTCTTTTATCATATGACAATCTCAAGAAGAAATAAAATCCTTAATAGTGTCAATTGATTTTTTAAAAAGACTTATTCCTTTAATAAGGAAATTTTTAGAGGAAGACCAATATTGGTCATTATACGGGACCACCAAATATTAACGATGATAAAGGAAGTAAAATGTGATAACCATCTCCAACCCATTTTAAAAAAATCCTTATAAAATCCAAAATATTTTCATATGCTCTTGGAGATAATAGAACCTTATATCTTTGTAGGGGAAGTGGTAATCAATATAGTGTGTATGTTAATGTTTTACCAACTATTTTTACTATAGGGGTACCTATATAAATCCATTTCTTTAGACATATTTCCAATCCCAATTAACTTTAATATATCTATCCACTCACTTAACACAAAGGGATATATATTTTTTGTATCAATCACTATCATCCTCATTTTTCTTGAGGAAGGCAATATATGTCCCAAGCAACCCTATGATAGACTCTATTTTGATTAGAATTTTACCAAAGAAAATCTCTAAGAAACTTTGTTAATTTATAATATGAGGCTTTGAAGAATTCCTAATAGGAGGAGTGAAAAATTGAGTGGTTAAAAGGATTTTAGTACAAACCTAAAATATATTGTCTAAATAGAGAGAGGTTTGAAAATACAATATGCAACCTTTTATTCCACTCTATGAAGAACATTGTTGCATAGATCTGAATGATAAATATCAAAATAAAAGGGAATATAAATGAATTTAAATCTCTCAAAGTTTTTATCCACTTTCATTGATAATGATGGAGTCATTCAATGAAATGGATTATTCTCTATCTATAACATAGACTATTCATCCACTAAAAATTAGAGCAAAAGGATATGTAAAAAATACCAATGTATTGAAGCAATTCTTTGAAGGAATATTATTTTATCTTCAAGAGTGAGATAATTATCATCAATAAATTTACCATTGATGATTTTCAAGAAGTGACCAAGAATAAAAACACCCCTAATGAGTCTTTGATTTTTTTTATAATCAAGAATACAACCAAACTCATTGATTACAAAAACATATAAAGTAAGAGCTAAAGGGAAACCCTATCTAATGGAATAAATAATTATAAAAATATCAAAATTGTGCCAATTTATGGTAAGGTATGATGATACATCATAAATCAATGTTTTTAAAATCAAGAGAAATCATTTGACAAAACCTATATCCTTATGTATAATGTGATTAAAGGGCCATTTTATTTGATCGTAATATTTTTCAAAATAAATTTTGAGAGATATGGTCATCTCGTAAGATGTTTGAGCCATTCCATTCCATCCCAAACTACAAATAAATTATTCAATATATAATTATGTTTAATGAATTTTATTTGTTTAGGTCTAATGATTGTAGGTATAATATGGAAAAGGTGATTCACTAGAGCCTTAGCAATTATTTTCTAAGAAAAATTCAAAATGGTGATTGGACACTAGTTAGTAATAAGTTATAGGTCACTATGTTTAGGGATGAATTTAACATTGCCATTTTAATGGTAAATCCTAATGACTATTTTACAAGGATTATTTATAACTTGTAACAAGTTGGACCCTAAAAATTTACAACTAGCTTTATAGAACTCACAAGGAAAGCCATCAATCCTTGGAGTTTTGTCACTAGACTCTACTACACTATGTGAAATATATCATCAATAAACATATGAGTACCATAGTGATTTTGTTTTGAAAATGTTTAATTTATGGGGCACCACATCAAAACATTAATGTAAATCCTTTGATCTTTCAAGTGAATCTTTTTGGGCTTGGAACACCAATTGGTAATGGTCTAAAAAATTTGATGATATTTTCATTATATGGGTGAGGTGATTGAAAGCTTCATAACTTTTATTATTTACTTGGGTTGTTTATCCTTAAAGACTTGAATAAATCCATGGATGTACAATCCGCTATCTTAATACAATGTAAATGGGATATAATTTTTTCCCCTCAAGTTGTATGGTTATTATTAGTTTTGATATTGTGTTGAGATAAGCAGCCATGCATTACACATGTGAGTATAAAGGGTTTTGATCAAGGATGGAGGAATTCATTTGGTATTCCTTGATGATAGTGCCATTGGCCTACTTCCTAACCCATGAAATTTTCTTTCCATAGTGGGAGAGGAAGGTGGAGATGTGGTTGGCCACCTCATTCCATCACTCAATCTACATAGAAGTTTATGGAAATTGTGGACTCAAAATCCACACTCTGGTGATGATTCATATAATTATTGCATGGATAAGAAGCCAAGTGTTCAAAAATAATTTAATATGTGGAACTTTAAGAAGGCCTATGCAACAATTCACTATGCAAGTGATACTTTTATGATCAAAAAGGATAATTTATGGATGGACTATGACAACTTATTCATTGGAAACTTAGGAGAAAATGTGTTTGGAAGTCATGACACGGTCTAACCATTTTAGGACCCTATCATTTTTGGCTTGATAATTAGACCAAGTATACCATGGCATATAAATTAATGTGTGCAGAGGAATGGTTCCACTAGGCCCCTTCATTGTTTAAAATAATACCTTGATTTCATGTTCTGCCACACACCATCTCATTGAAAGGTCACAAACTTTGTCCTAAGTACTCTCAATAATATTAAAGTCACCATAAAATAGCCAAGTTCAAAGGGTTAGATTGTCAAGGAGCCTTTTCTTTAATTTTATTCTATTAAGGCCATTAGTTTGGGTATGAATATTTTAAATCCGAAAGGAATGACCATCAATGTCAAGTATAACCCAAATAATTTAATGTGATATATTTTCTCTTAAGCCAAAAATTAAGGGAATAAATTTTGATGAAACTAAAATACTGGCATTTCCATGTCCATGTTCATGTGAAGTGAAAAAGAGACATTCATCAAACCATGTAATCCTCAGACAATATTACAGAAGAAATCTAGAAATCTTAAATTCTAGATAAAAAAATGACATATAAAACACCCTACTGTCGACAAGCGGCACACGGTGAGAGTTTGTAAGAGGAGTCTATGAGACCTCAAACCCAAAAGGAAAGTAACTTCATTAAAATGACTCTTTCATGAATAATTTCCCATGTCCATCTCTTATATCATATTCTAAACCAAGTGCCACAAAATAATTGGCCAATAATGATTTGGTGGTTTCTAAAAATAAAATCCCCATGTGAAATCAAGTGACATTTAGCCCCAATTAATTTTTGAGGGGAATCTTAACTACTGCGAGGTAGGATCACTTGCATAGGGTGTCCCAAAATGTGAATAATGTAAATGATTAATTTGAATAATGTAGACCACCAGATCAGATTGAGAGTAATGGGAGAGGAAAAAAAAAACATTATTTTTATTTTCTACTTGGTGAGATTTGATAACAGAGGGAACCAAGGTCACCTTAGGATTCTTGTTTTTGATGGTTATTTTTTGTTATCCACCATGGTCCAACCATCATTCTTTTTTTCCACCTTTTGATTTTCAAGTGATCTATTCCTGACGGATGGATTTAAATGAACTATAAGGGTATAATCATGAATCTTATGGTTAAGCACCTAACATCTAAAGTATGTTTTAAGGAAATTGAATTAGGTGACCTTCTATGAGAAGTGTTTCATCCCTACTTGTATATCAATAGACTCCTTCAAGTCCTTTATCGAATCGACCTTGACACAAAAACACTTATTAGGTTGTGTAGAGTATAAATCTATCAACCTTGATACAAACCATCAGCCCTATGGGTTAGATAATCTTCTCAAGGAATACACGTAGACATAGCATAATAGCTATAGACTCAGCGTAGATATGCACCTTAAAGGAGATTTATCCAGACAGTTTGAAATTGTGGGTCTAATGAGAAACACTCATGAGGGTATTCATTAAGAACCAACAACTTGAATCAGAAAGAAGGGTTTTCATTTAGGAAGGTCTCTTAAATGAGAACCAAAAAATATACTTAATAAGATTATAGACACCAGTAACATGAAAAATCAAAGGTTCCCAGTAGTGTCGAATCTAGGCATTGATTAAGTCCTTTAAGGGTATATGACTATAATAGTAACCAATAATAAAGTTATTTTCATATCATATATGCACATTACTAACAAGTTTTACTTGTAAATAAACATCAGTGTGAGGAGGATTATAATAAACCTTCGAAACAATCTCTGAATTCTTTTCAATGCCATCCTTCATAATATAACTAAAAATAGTTACAATAAATTGATCGAGAGCTATTTAAAAAAAACATACTCCATCCAAAAAATAAACAATAAAATGTAATAAATACAAACTTAATCTTAAACCCTGTAAAGACTAGGTGAAATAAACTAACATAATTCAAAACCGACATGTAAATCTTTAAAGAGCAAATTTCTGAAAGCCCAAACAATTATTTTGAAATAGTATGGCCTCTCCAAAACTATCAAGGCTGTCGTCCTGTAGGCATTTACTCTACGGAATGGGATAACAGAGAATTCTATGAAAAGACATAATAAAGTAACCATTGGAAGACTACGCCACGAAAGCAGAAATAAAGACTCGTCATACCAAATATTCGAACTTCTGCTTTATCTTAATCTAATGTTGACAAGATTGATTCATTATATATAAAACTAGACAAGTATAAGGTTGGGTGCAATTTTGCAAGAATCATGTAATAGTTTTGTGAATGACAAACAATCATGTGAAGTGTAAGAGTTACAGGCTCAAGATACACCAAATATCAACTCATTATCAGCCACCCAAAATAGTAGACACTTCATCATCTTCTCTATTACCACAGGTGGTAAATCCTTTCCGTGAAGGAGACTTCATCAAGTTAGGGAATCTTATCAAACATGTGGTGAAAAATATTAAAATGTAATATTTGGCGACTTTATTTAAAAAGCTGGAATCAAAATCTGACATGACGGTATATAGGTTTGTTTCTTTGCTATTCACATATATGCTTTTATATATTCTAATCTATGCGTTATTTTGTCATACTTTCAAATAAATTAGATTGCGTATTTGCCATTTTATTCTTTCATTAGCAGTGGGGCCTGATAGGTAACCGCTCCATGACCTGTCCGGTTATACACGGACTTCACCATTATCTTAGTCAATTCAGCTCTTGTATTTTTAATTCCTTTTCATCTCCGCAAATAAATTTATATATATGTTAAGCCAATCAGAGGTCACATGGATAATTTTTTTATTTTTATTTTTATTTTTAATAAATTTAAGGTCTGATGTTTTTGGATTGAAAGATAAGTTGTATGAATAGTTTGACCTTTTTCAAATTAATTTTTAGGGTGAGATATACATTGCACCAATTTCAGAGTCGATAACATTTACATATTTATTTATGCTACATTGAAAAATTTGCAACATCATCTATTGCGAGATTCGAAATAAACTAAATTTTCTTTTACTTAAAAGATTTTTAAAGAATACTATACATTCTGGAGGAAACCGCCACCTTCACAGTTTTATTAATTTATTTGGCTGGCAAAACTTCAGATTGAAAGAATTTAAATATAATATAATTATTATTAAATTGTAATTTATTATTGATGGTGATCATGACTCTTAAATAATAAGATTTATGAAATGGTTAGTACTTTGATAGTTAAACATAAGAATTATTTTAAAACAAAGTAATTTTTAAAGTTAAATGCATGTACTATTATAAATTTGAAGACATATAATTAAAAAATATTGAAAATAAAAAAATGAAATGAAATTAATATTTAACAATATAAGTGTTAAGTTTGAAAAAATATTATTGGATTAAAATATGTTTTAGAAGATTATAAGATTATGGATTTGAATGTTTTTATAGTGTTAATTATAATTAATTTTATAAAACTATAAAATGATTAAAATTTTAAAAGTTTTAAAATTTATTATTAAAAATAATAATAAAATTAGGAAGTGAGGTCGATATTATTGTAATGTATATTAAAAAACTAACAGTCAATCTAGATGATTTGTTGCAGAAAAAAATTAAGAATATGTAAATGCAACTGATCATAATATTAATATGGAGTTAAAAAAAAGTATTTTTCAATCCTATAAGTAATCTTAATATTAAGAACATCATAACTGCTTTTTTTAATGTAAATTGTTGACTTGTATTTTTTGAAGTTATATAAAATAAATAAATAAATAACAGCGAAATAAAATATTTGAAGCGGTGGCAAATACTATGTTCTTTACCAATATGTAACTATAGTGGAATAGACCTTCATTACTTAGTAATAAGTTGCAAAGGGATCATACAATCTACATTATTATTTTAATTACAAAGAAGATGAATTAATATACATTTTTATAATAAATGTCCTATTTTGTATAAATAGATTTGTTCCAAATGATGCAATACTTGTGTATCTCTACTTAACAGAGGGAAAAATTATATCCTTTTGATCAAACTTCATATGATGAATCAGTTCATTGTGAGTGTGAATAGTAGGTGAGCCACAAAATTATGAAAGAAATTTGCTAGTGTTTGTATATGGACTCCGCATTGTACAAAAGACAGTTGTAATGTATAGAAAAAATTCATTGTCTAAAAGCATTGAAGATGATGTGTATACAAATCGTGAAGATGATGTGTATACAAATCGTCAGAGTTGGTTTACTATTGTGAAGAAAATGTGTATAATTTCGGAGTCTGTGACTTCTTTATGTTGTGTTGGTAAGTTATTATAGGAAATACATATATTTAGGTTAGAGGCTATGCAAAGAAATAAAACCGTATGTATACGCTACATGCCATACAAAGAAGTTGTCTCTATCAAACATGTAAAGTAACACAGACCGATACATCAATAGAAGCATGTAGAAATACTAAGCTCAATTGTTCTATGCGATTTAAAAAAAAAAAAAAAAAAGAAGCAAACAACAGTCGCACAACGGTAATGAAAATGGAACTCAGAAATGGACATGAAGCATATAATAAAACCAAATATCAATGCAATAAATGTGTGCTTATGAGTGCAATATTATGGATTCTTGAAAACAATAGAGGCAAGAAGATTGTAGAATCAGTGTTCATGAAATAATATTTAATAAGGGTGCGAAGAGAGAGGGAGATTGTAGTTTGTAACCAATATATTTAGCAATAATAAGCTTAATTGCTCCAGCTGAAACGATTGACAAAGCAGAGTTGAAAATGTCCGCAAATGCTGAGGATGAAAATTTAAGAGTTATTTGTATGAGATGTTGATCCCATCCTTTGTTTTCGAAAAACAAATGCAAGATTCTATTAGAAATGAGTGTTGAAAGCATGCATAACATATTTGCATTGTTTGGACGGCTAAAAGCTTAAGGACAAGATTAGAAGGGCATAAAATGTAGTCAGAGATTTGACATGTTCGGCATTAGAAAATGCGAACATTGTTCCAACTAAATTAACAAAAAAAATTACTGAAGAAATGCACATATATTTAGAAACAACACTTACTGGAAGGCAATGAAAATGCAAGTGCAAAAAGGGTATGAAGCATACATTAAAATTAGGTATCAATTAAACGAATATTTGATACTAAGTTCAATGCCTTGGCTTATTGAAAACATCATAGGAAATAATTTAAACACATAACCAGTGTCAATGAAAGGTGGAAATTATATTTGATAGTTTGTGATCAATGTATCTAGAAATAGTAAGTTGAATTAATCTATATCATAAATCGTTGTCCGAAGAAAGTTGAAAAGGTAGGTAAGTCTTAAAAAGGACAATTTAAAAGCTATTTCTATGAAATGTTGAACCTAACATTTTTTACTGTAAAATCAAACTCTGTTTTTATGTTGTTTGGATGGCTAAAGGCTCAAGTAAGATACTATAACGGCATATGATGCAAATGTGAACAAATATCTATATATGGAAAAACTATTGGCGTAGTGTTTTTTTACATGCAATTGCTTGTGAGAATTAATTGCACTTGTACTTTACTGTGGCATTTATATTATGAATGTCACTTAATCCAATGCCGTCTTCTAATGTCAGGTTAGCTGTTTCTAATTTCTTAAAAATGTGAAATAGAATAAACGAGAAGCCCTTTGATGTATAGATATTTTAGTGACTAATTATTTTAATCTGTATATTATATTTGTCCTGGACTTTCGATAGATTCAGCTCTGAACAATAGTTGTCTGGCCTATTTATACTAAATTTTAATAAGTAGGAGTGAAAAACAAATCTCTGACTTTTTCCTAAATCAAATTAGGAGAAAACATAACAATTAAACATCGAAGTTAAATAAAGAGACTCCAAACATTGAAAAACCAAAGCTTAAAATACACATATATCTCTATGCACATTTCAAGCCAAAAATCTAAACGACATTAAGTTTAAAACATGCATGTGTATTTAAAAAAAAGCAATAAAACGATAAAATATTTCCAACAAGTTAAATACAGTAATGACCAAAATGCCAATTTTCAAAACATGTGTTGATTGCATTCCAACATTTGAACTTTCTATACTTTTAAAAAGTATTAAAATCTATAACAAATAATTTTATTCCTTGTCATTACATGGCCGCCATTTTTTTCTCTCCAGCCTTTGAAAAACAAAGAACTTCCTCCCCGCCCCACAAAAAAAGAAGAATAGTAGTATGCATTCATTTTGGCCTAGTGCAGTCCAAGTGCTCAACGGAAATCTAGTTAAAGTTTTACTGTCACCAATATTGTAATGAACCCAAAAATTATTAAGAACAAGAAAATTACAAATAAGTTAAGATTTTGAAACAATATTTAGAATTGATTCGTATTGATTGTTTGAAATAATTTTAAATCCAAACTATGCTTAAATAAACTTCAATTCAGAATTTAGAGTTGACATGTGAAAATTAAAAAAATCTAAAAATCTAAAAAAGATTGTCTATTTTTAGCAACCACTATTTATAATAAGTTTTGCATGCAAGTGCGCATGGCTCTAAAAATTTCTCAAAATAACCTAAATACTAAAATTAGCCTATGAAATGAAAATTCAACTGAAATTGACTTCCGATTCTTAAAAAATATAATTTCTAAAAATAGAACATTCTCGAAAAAGTCATTAAATGTTAATTTTGGAGCCTCAGATGATCACATTTGGCCTCCAAAAAATATTGAAATCAAATCTAGGTAGATAGAGTGGCTTAGGACAGAATCAAACTTTTTGATATGATCATTTTGGCATGTGGAAGAGCTCAAACGGAGTTACGAGTCAAAAGCTAGGGCCTCTGGAAGGTTGGCCTATGTTTTTTTTGCATCACTCCTCTAATTGAAAACAACTCAACTCCTACGAGTCGCCTTGATTGTACTACTGCCATTTTTCATTGTTAATCTTCTTTAGCTTCCATTCTATAATCTAAGTGTTGTCTTCTTGCTGCAATCCTTCTCACTGCACTAAATACTTTTATAATTCCCTTGTCTTGTGCTCATTATCTTCATATCCAAAACTTGCACTACTTATTGCCCCCAATTTACTTCTTCATATTCATCATCATCACCATCTTCTCTATGGAATTTATATAAATCTAAAACATTAAATACTGGAAATATATCAAAATTCTATGATAAACTTACTTCATAGGCATTATCATTGATTTTGTTCACAATTTTGCATGGTCCAATTTTCTTATACTTCAACTTATTGTATGTTTCTTTTGAAAAATTTTCTTTCCTCAAGTAAACCATTACCAACCCTCATTCCTCAAATACCTAGGATCTTTTTTTGACATCTGTTGCTACTTTATATTTTTCATTACTTTCTTGCAACTTTCTTCTTACTCATTGCAACCACTGTATATGCTCTGTAAATGCTTCTACATAATTACTAATTCAATCTGCAATTGACCATTATACCAAATCTAAAATACCCTTATGATTTCTATCATAAACAATTTGAAAAGGTGACTTTCCTGTTGATTTATTCACTAAATTGTTAGATGCAAACTTAGCTTATGGTAAAACCAAGTCCCATTGTTTTGGCTTCTCTCCAACTATGCATCTCAATAAATTTATTGAGCTCCTATTCACAACTTCTGTTTGTCCATTTGTTTGTGGGTGATATGCACTACTAAATAATAGCTTGGTATCCATATTCTTTCACAAAGTCCTCCAAAAATAACTTAAAAATTTCATGTCCCTATCTGAAATAATAGTTTTTGGAGCACCATGCAATCTCACAATATCTATAAAGAATATTTTTACAACTTTAGTGGTATCATTAGTTATTTTACATGTAATAAAATGAACCATTTTAGAAAATCTATCTATAACGAAAAAAATTGAATCATTACCTCTCTATGTATTTGGAAATCTCAACACAAAGTTCATACTCAAATATGTCCATGGTCCTCTTAGAACCGATAATGAGATATATAATCCAATATTTTGTGTATGTCTTTTAGCCACCTGACATATTCTACAGCTTGAAACATACCTTGACACATCTCTCTTCATCTTTGGTCAAAAATATTTTTCCAATACCAAAACTATTATCTTCATCTAATCAAAATGGTCAGCGAAACCACTACTATATAATTATCTTATTATATTGTCTCGTAAAGACCCAACTACAATGCATAATTATTTCCCTTTGAAGAGATAACCTTCTTAAATAAGATACTCATCATTAATAGCATTTGTCCCACCTGTTAATGGATTCTTGCACTTCTCAACTACCTTGATAAAATATGGATTAATATCATATAATTATTTGATAGCTTCAAATCTAACTACTTCACTCATCATATTAGTTAATAATGCTACTTTTCTACTCAATGCATCAACTATCTGATTCTATTTTCTTGATTTATGTTTCAACACAAAAGTAAACCCCTGCAATAAAGAAACTGACTTTGCATTCCTACTATTCAACTTCTTTTGTGTATTCACATACTTCAAAGATTCATGATTTTTAAATAGTATAAACTCTTTAAGCACTAGATAATGCCTCCAGTGTTTTAATACTTGCACAATTGCTTAAAGTTTAACATCATAAGTAGAATACTTTGTTCTTACCTTATTCAAAATTTTATTGAAATACGCTATTGGCTTCCGTTCTAGACTCACCACAACACTAATTCTCACAAATGAAACATCACAATCTACCTCAAACACTTTGTTAAAATTTGGTAATGCTAAAATTGATCTTTCTATAATCTTCTTCTTTAAATTGTATTGTTGTTGCATAGATCAGATGACAATAGCATTTACCACTGAAAATATACTTTTTTTCTATTTCTATTTTTATATCATTCCTTGAAAAAATAGGTATTGGTACACTGTGGACTTAGCGGATCTACTGTGACTTCCAATATTCCTTCTATGTTGGGGACATTTTTGATTACTGTGACATCCTCAGTGCCTTAATGCAATTCAATCTATGAACCTATGGGATGTTAGATTTACAAAAAGGAGTAATAAAATTGTGAGGTGAATACAAGGAAGAGGGTGGAATTATTGATGAATTGATGAAGGATTTAGCTTTTAGAATGCAATGTGCTGGGATTGGATTTTTAAGGGATTGAAGAGAGTCCACATTGGGAATTGCATAGTAATAATGGAGGGATTTTAGGGCATTTGAAATTGGCATTTGCATAGTTATGCTTCTTGTACCTGCATTACCTGATATAGGTAGTTGTAAGTTGGAAGTGGTAGTGAAACTCTTCACAAAATTGTAATACCATGCAAATTTGCAATCATAATTGCTACAAAAGTTGTATGGCCTAACAAACCTTGACCATGATCAATTTTCTGTTAAAAAAAATACAAATCTATACTTTTTTGTTATGAAAATAGATTTTTTTTCCTATCAAGAAAAAATATTACATTGTAATCTATCTTGCATCAAATTTTTTTATCTTATTCCAATTTCTATTGTTATTACTTTATTTGATTTTTTAATGAAGACAAATAGACTATCACACACTTGAATCTTAGACACAAGTATTACATTCACAGAGCATGTATTTTTCCTCTTAGAGTCATCACCCTTGCACATAGGGGAAGACTAAATAGTAAACACCATACCTAGACATTTATTGCCAATGATAAACACTCAGATGCCATGACTAAGTGTATGGCATAATCGCTGCACAACTTCATTATAATCTTAGGTTTATATTATTGATTTTTTTATGTTTTTATCCTTATTTTATAATCAAGTTCTGAGAAGATATCCATATTTGTGGGGGTTTTATAATTATAGAAAACCTTGCAGTAAAAAGGGTTTTCAGCACGTAGTAATTGCAAAGGTACAAGGTTTCCACCTATAGGTTGCCCATAACAACTGTTGACTTCAACCTATAGGTTACCCATAAAAACTATCAAACTGTAGTATTTCCACCTACAGGTTGCCCGTAGCAACTATAAGCTTACACCTATAAGACCCTGCAACCACTACACAAAACAAACCATTACTGTGATAATAAATAATTGGCTTTTAAGGTCTAAAGAGAGATTATAAAAATATATATTGTAGTTAAAGATGTAGAAACATATGTAAAAATTATATAGACCAGAGTTCTTAATATAGATAAATTAAGTTTTACCCAAGGCCTTTTTCCATTGGTATGGACTACGAAAGCATCAATTCTTAAAATTGTGTTGTGAATTGGGGTTGCAGGTGAGCGTAGAAATTAAGGTGATGATAAGAGAAACACAATATGCCATTTGTGAGGTAGCTAAAGAACTGAAAGTAGATCTTTTAGTTTTTGGAACTCATGGCCATGGAGCCCTTAAGAGGTGATTTATTTAGAATTTTTATATATAATGGTTTCAGTTTTATTTTTGTCTGGGGACTATTCACAATATGTGTCTGATGAGGCTATAATATTGTGGTTTGCAGGGTTGTTGCAAGAAGTGTGAGTGAATACTACAAATGCCATTGTAAGTGCCTTATGTTGGTCACCAAGAAACATCACCACTGAAATAATATGAAAGTACTCTGACGTCAAAAGCTTAAGGTCATAGTTTGAGGATATCGAATATGTGGTTATTAAAAAAATAAAAATATGTGTAGCATTTGGCTAATTTATTCATAGAGGTGGAATCACAATCTATGATGGTATATAGTTTTTCTTCTTTATATATTATAATCTGTGTTATTTTGGCATGCTCCCAAATGTTAGAAAACTAAAGATGAACTGGAGATAATTTCTCCATCCACAACTTAATTGCTTGTTCCACCTCCCTCCTATGCATGCATGCACAATAGTTAACTGACAGTTAGAGATCAGTTAGTTGAAGTAGTTAACAATCAGTTAGTTTAAGTAGTTAGAAGATTAGTTAAGGATCAGTTAAACAATCAGTCTATTTTCAGTTATTTTTGCCAAGAAAAATCTATTTATAGATGCCTTGGGTGCAGCATTGTAAGCAAAAAAAAAGAAGATCAATAAAATTCTTATTTTCAAGATTGCAGTAGCTTTTTGAGTTTTGGGTTTATTTTCTTGCTTAAGTTCTTGTTTTTTTGCTCTATTAATTTCTTCAAATTGGTATCAAAACCTGGTAAGGAAAGGAGCACATTAGAAGTGTGGTTGCTCGAAAAGAATCACCCAGGTGTGAAGAAGGAGTAGTCAATAGTTCAAAAATTTCAAAGTGGTCTGAGCGATGCATAGTAGAATATAAATTCGTAGTTCCTTGTGAAGACAAAGTCTAATTTCTACAAAAGTCCAGTAGTCAACACGCAGTCTTGAAGAGAGCTATCAGTCATTTGGTATGAAGGGGAGTGACAAGTTTGGAGTACACAGTAGTGAAATGTGGCCGACAACCCTGACTGACATCGGCAACCCAACTGACGTTGGCACCATTTAACTGACTGACCTCGGCAGACCCACTGACGTCGGTGACTATGTTCTGAAATAGCAAACTAAAAAGCCATCCAAACAACCTAACTAGACTAGAAGGAGAATTTAGTCGCTTCAGCAATTGACATGGCAGTGAACAATAGTATCTCTCAGCCTCAAATTCCCATTTTTAATGGTAAGAATTACAATTTTTTGGGCAATTAAGATGAAAACATTATTTTGCTCACAAGAAGTTTGGGATTTGGTAGAGAGTGGTTTTGTAGAACTGTAGGATGAGGCTGCTCATCTGGCATTAACTCGAGCACAAAAGGACGAGCTTAAGGAAAACAAGAAAAAAGATGCAAAAGCTTTATTTATAATCCAACAAGGACTAGATGAATCAATTTTTTTTAGAGTTGCAGTAGCAATGAGATATAGAGAGGCATGAAAAATCTTGGAGACTACCTATAAAGGTAATACAAAGGTAAAAATTGCTAAATTACAATCTCTTAGGCAAAGTTTTGAAAATTTGCAAATGAATGATTCAGAGTCTATAGACTAGTTTATGGGTCAAGTGTTGAATATAGTGAATCAAATTAGATCTAATGGAGAAACAATCATGGATCATAAGATTATAGAAAAAATAATCAAGAGTTTACCCAGTAAATTTGATGCAATAGTTGTAGCTATTGAGGAAACCAAGGATTTGAAACAGTTATCTGTAGATGAATTAATGGGTTCTTTGTTAACACATGAATCCAGAATGAATAGGAATAACAACACTTCTCTTGAGAATGCCTTCAAGTCACAGGTATCATTTGGCAAATGAAGAGGAAGAGCAAGGTCAAACTTTAGAGAAAGAGGTAGAGGCAGAACTAAAAGGAACAATCCAGATCAAGGTGAAAATAGTAATCAAAACTACAACAATAGAGGACATGGCAACAATCACTTCTAGCAAAGTTCACAAAGGTTTGATAAATCTAATATTCAATGTTATTAATGCAAGAAATATGGACATTATGCAAGTGACTACAGAAGGAAACAAGGATATGTGGATAAACAAAATGCTAATTACACAAGTGAATCTAGTTCTAATCTAGGTGAATCTAGCTTATTTCTCACTTCTCATGTTACTCAAGAAAAAGCTAGAGATATTTGGTTCTTAGATAGTGGATGCAATAATCATATGATAGGGAATAAAGGATTTTTTGCTAGTCTTGATGATTCTATAAAATTTGAAGTGAAATTAGGAAATGATATCAAAGTGGATGTAATGGATAAAGGTGTCATAAATGTTTTGGCAAAAAATGGTGAAAGAAGGTTTATACCTGATATTTATTTTGTACCTGGACTAAATCATAATCTTATGAGCATTGGATAGTTAGTACAGAAAGGTTACAGAGTATCTTTTATGGATAATATTTGCACAATACTAGACAAGTTTCCAAGTGATAGGTTGATAGGAAAAGGGGAGATGACCAAGAATCAGATGTTCCCTCTTCGAATTCAGTGCATCCAAAGAGAATAGTAAGCCCACTTCAAATCCATGTAGCTAGACCAATCATGGCTATGGCACTTATGGTATGGACATTTACATTTTAGAGGTTTGAATTTGTTACAGAAGAAAAATATGGTGAAGGGATTACCACCAATAGAAAAGCCAGAAAGTTCATGTGACAGTTGTATTCTAACAAAACAGCATAGAGAGAGCTTTTCAGTAGGAGCCTCATATAGAGCAAAGGTAATATTGGAGCTAGTCCATAGTGATTTAAGTGGACCAATGCAAACTCCATCATTTGGAGGTAGTACTTATTTTCTAACCTTCATTGATGACTTTAGGAAAAAGACGTGGATATATTTTCTCAAAAATAAGTCTGAAGCCTTTGGCAAGTTTAAAGAATTCAAGGCAATGGTTGAAAAGTAGAGTGGCTGTTACATCAAGGTACTTAGATCAGATAGAGGAGGTGAATATATGTCTAATCAATTTCAATATTTTTGTAGATATCATGGCATCAAAAGGCAATTGACTACAAGGTACACACCATAGCAAAATGGTGTAGTAGAAAGGAAGAATAGAGCAATCATGGAGATGGCTAGAAGCATGTTGAAGGCCAAACACTTGTCAAATTAATATTGGGTAGAAGCAGTAGCATGTGTAGTGTATATTCTAAATAGAAGCCCAACAAAGAGTGTTAGAGATCTAATTCCATAAGAAGCGTGAAGTGGTAACAAACACAGTGTACATCATTTCATAATTTTTGGTTGTATTGCATATTATCTTATACCATCTAAATTGAGAAGAAAACTTGATGATAGAGGTGAGAAATGAATTTTTATTGGCTATAGTGAAGAATCAAAGGCTTACAAGTTGTATAACCCTATTTCAAAGCAAGTGATTATTAGTAGAGATGTTGAATTTAACAAAGAAGAAGCATGGGATGGTAGCACCATCACAATTGGAGCACTAATTCCACAAAATGAAGAAGTTTTGAAGAACAAAATTTTCAAGGAGATCAATCTTCTCCACAAGCAGGAACAAGCACTCCAATAAGAACACCTAAGAGGTTTGAACAAGGTGAATCATCTGGTCATGCATGTCATCCTACTCCAAATTCACAAGTAAGTGATGAATCAGATCCAACTCTTTCCACATTAAGATCAAGATTGAAAGGTAAGAAAATGATAAATTTGAATGAGATTTATAATCAAGAAGAAGAGAAATTATATTTGGTTTCAAATTTTTCTCTTTTCACTCATGATCCTATGTATTATGAAGAAGCAGTTAATGAGGAACATTAGATAAAAGCAATGGATGAAGAGATGAATGCTATTGAAAGAAATCAAACATGGGATCTAACAAATCTACCTGAAGGTAAGGATTGTATAGGAGTCAAATGGGTTTATAAGACTAAATTTGATGCCGATGGAAATGTTGAAAAACACAAGGCAAGGTTAGTAGCAAAAGGTTTTGCACAAGAACATGAAATTGACTATAATGAAACATTTGCTAGATTGGATACTGTTAGAATGGCTTTATCAATAGCTGCTCAAAATAATTGGTATGTATATCAAATGGATGTAAAATCAGCTTTCTTGAATGGTTTTCTAGATGAAGAAGTGTATGTCAAATAGCCCATAGGTTATGAAGTGCAAGGACATGAAGAAAAAGTCTACAGATTGAAGAAGGCCCTTTATGGTCTCAAGCAAGCACCAAGAGCATGGTATAGCAGGATTGATTTCTATATGGCAAACAATGGATTTAGTAGAAGCAATAGTGAGCCTACTTTGTACACAAAAATCAATAAAGAAGGTCAGATTTTGATTGTGTGTTTATATGTTGATGATTTGATTTTCACTTGAAATTTGTCTATAGACACTTTTAAATCAGCAATGAAGAAAGAATTTGAAATGACAGATTTGGGATTAATGAAGTACTTTTTGGGCATAAAAGTTATACAATCAGAGAAAGGAATATTTATTTTTCAAACTAAATATGCAAAGGATGTGTTAAGGAGATTTAAGATGCTAAATTGTAAACCAACACCTACACCAGTTGTTACAGGGACCAAACTTAGAAAAGAAGACAAAGGATCTAATGTTGATTCTACAACATTCAAAAGACTAGTTGGTAGTTTGATGTATCTTACAGCTACAAGACCAGATATCATGTATGGGGTTAGTTTAATCTCTAGATTCATGGAGTCACTGAAAGACTCACATTGGCAAGTTGGAAAAAGGATATTGAGATATGTGGCAGGAACTACAGAATATGGAATTTTATATTCCACAACTAATGATTTTGGTTTGATTGGTTTTACTGATAGTGATTTTGCAGGTAGCGTTGATGATAGGAAGAGTACTTCTGGACATGCCTTTTTTTTAGGCACAGGTGTGGTTACATGGGCATCCAAAAAGCAACCTATAATGACACTTTCATCAGCTGAAGCAGAGTATGTAGTAGCCAAATCAGCAACATGTCAAGCAACTTGGATGAGAATAATATTGAAATATTTATTACAAGCAAAGAAGGAGTCAACACCAATCTTTTGTGACAACAAATTAGTGATTGCATTATTAAAAAATCATGTTTTTCATAAGAGGAGCAAGCACATTGATACAAGATTTCATTTTATCAGAGAGTTAGTAAACAATAGAGAAATCCATCTGGATTTTTGTAGATCTGAAGATCAATTGACAGATATATTCACAAAGGCATTAGCAAAGAAGACTTTTGATTATTTAAGACAAAATTTAGGCATTCTAAATGCTGAAGTTGTTAGTGGTAGAAATTAAGGGGGAGTGTTAGAAAACTAAAGATGAACTGGAGATAATTTGTCCATCCACAACTTAACTGCTTGTTCCACTTCCCTCCTACGCATGCATGCACAATAGTTAACTGACAGTTAGAGATCAGTTAGTTCAAGTAGTTAGCAATCAGTTAGTTTAAGCAGTTAGAAGATTAGTTAAGGATCAATTAAACAATCAGTCTATTTTTAGTTATTTTTGCCAAGAAAAATCTATTTATAGATGCCTTGGGCGCAACATTGTAAATAAGAAAAAAGAAGATCAATAAAATTCTTATTTTCTAGATTGCAGTAGCTTTCTGAGTTCTGGGTTTATTTTCTTGTTTAAGTTCTTATTTTTCTACTCTATTAATTTCTTCACCCAAATAAATTAGATTACGTATGCCCATTTTATTCTTACTGTTGATGGTTAACCCCTTCTAAAATGTCAGAAACCATGACTTGGTGTGGTTATACACAGATTTATTTTTCTTCTTCTTTCTATTTTTTTCGTAAAAGGATTTATTTAAAAGAATTAAAGTATAGATACAGGTTATTATTTTAGGTAGGTCAAAGAAATAAGAGAAAATATACTTACCAAACAATTTTTTTGAGAAAATGAAAATATAGATTAAGTTGAATCTTAGAAATCTTTAAGAATTAGGGGATTCATGTTTTAATTTTCTCTTCATATAAATATAAACTAGTTAAATGATAGATATTTTGATTTACTTTTAATCATTTTAAATTGTTTTTATTTGGATTACAAGTAAAAATATATTTAGCTAGTTTTTTTATTACTTTATTTAGTTAGAAAATCAGTTGCAACATTTTTTTGTGTAAATATATAAATTGAGATGACATCCTCAAACTATTGCCGTATACATTTTATTTAAGTGACAATAATACTTATTCGCCATTAATTTATTCACTATTAATTTGATTTAATTTTTTTTGGATTGAAAGATAATTTATATAAATAATTTAGCCTTTTTCAATTTATTGTTTAAGACGTTAAAATATCCATTACACCAAAATTATGGATAATATTTATATATTTATTTCAACTACATTTACAAATTAACAAATTATTTATTACAAGATTTTTATTAAAAAAAAAAACTTATATGAAAAAAAAGGAAGAAACTAATCCTCCTCATTTACACTTGAATCTAAAGTATGAGAGGCAGTCCACGCCCTAACTCCTCATCAACTATTATTAGTTTATTGAGAGTCTAAGTAGTTGAGAGCGCTCAACATAAACCTCCAATAGTATATGCAGGGTCAACTTAACCTTACATATGTTATTACGAGGGTGCTAAAGGTTAATGTGGAGTTTGATCTAAAATGTATTAATCTTATTTTATTGAATAATATTTTAGTATTAATTGTTATCAATAGTTTTGAAACTTTGGTGATTGTGATACTGATATTTATAATTATAAGTGTAATGATAATAAGGATACTAGTTTGATAATGAATATTTTTAACATTTTTTTGAAAAAGAAAAATGAAAAGAAAAAAAAATAAAAAAAATTTAAAGTTAACTATGTTAAACACTTTCTTTATAATTTTGAATGTATCTTACACCATATAAGATTACTTCATAAAACTTCTTATATTACATATGCTTAAAAAGTGAAGAGTACATCAAATGTTATTATAAGATAAGTCATAGTGTATCATTCAAATATAGATTTTATTTTATCATTTGATATTGCCTTTTATTATATGTGAGCATTTTGTTTCAATAATGAAATTGAAATAAAAAATCATGACTACACAAAAATTTAACATATTATCATATTTTTCTTTTTTCTTTTTCAAAAATCTTTTTGTAGTTATGATTATTGTAAACATTTGAAGTTTAATTGAAATGATATATATTTTTGTACCTCTTTTAACTTTTTATAGTCATTATTATTGATAATTAAATATCATACAATTTTTTTTAAAAAGTTAAATAACATTTTTAATATTTAATTTAATGGAAAATAATATTTCTAGTGAACTAATAAACATTCGAGTTTTAATTGAAATGATATATACTCTTTGTACTTCTTTAATATTTTTATTGTTTGATTATTAATAAAAAAATATTATATAAAATTTTTAAAAAAATTAAATTACATCT
Organism: Torreya grandis; assembly: GCA_037957365.1. Taxonomy (NCBI): domain Eukaryota; kingdom Viridiplantae; phylum Streptophyta; class Pinopsida; order Cupressales; family Taxaceae; genus Torreya; species Torreya grandis. The sequence continues at coordinate 676,257 of JARHVA010005366.1, forward strand.
ATACATAAATAATTAAAAAACTATTTTTTTATTTGAACTAATAAATATTTGATTTCTTTTTTGATTTTTCAAGGACTGACGGGTATCCATACCATCCCAACTTCATTCTTTTTTGGAGTCTCCTAAGATTTATACATTTAAATTTTGATTAAAATGATATATATTTTTCGTACAGATAGTTAACTACTTTAAAATTAATACCTTTTAATATAATTATTTTTTAAGATTGAAATTTAATAAAATATACAAATTTAATTCAAAATATTTAAATAAAAAAATGGTTCAAAATTTTTTTATTAAATTTTAAAAATTAATATTTTAATTATTTATTTTTTAATTATATTTTAATAAAATTATAATAATAGATATTTAAATTAATTTCAAATTAATAATACAAAAATATAAATTCCGATTATATTAAAATACATTCGTTATAATCCTACATTGTAGCATAGTTTTTTAAAAGGTAATTGGTAAAATTTCTTGGAAATGATAGAACCATTATCTTCTTTAAGATGCATTAACAAAGATTTATCTATTTTATGTCAAATTCCTCCCAAAAAATATATAATTTTTTGAATTTTGAGAAGCTAAGCCTCTTTCTCTAAGGTTTCCTTCTCTTTTAGAAACATTAGCATGGAAGCTTTAGCACTTATTTAAAAATAGGTGTAATTGGCATTAAGGTTGAGAGGAGGGAATGTTTTCTTTAGGGATAATTTTAATAAGGGACCCTTAAAATATTATTATAAAATCTTGGCAAATTTTAGATTTCAAGTATAATTTCAGTGGTAAATCTTTGGAAAAATTGCCATGCTAGCATAATTTGACTAACGATTTCTATTAATTATTTAAAAAAAATTATAAATAGCTTGTGAATAAACTATCATATTCAAATAAAAAAATAATGACAAAAAATCTAAGTTAAACCCCTTTTCCCAAACACATTCACAGGGAAAATAACATGGTAACAATTTTAATCCCTTAAAAGGTAGACATAATTCATTAAAAGTGTGAAAACATTTGAAAATATCTATGGCTTGTATTTATTACTTGAATTTTACTTCATTGTTGGTTCCTTACACTCCTCCTTGGCCTCTTCTTATAATTGTCACTCATTTCACTATTCTTATGACATATATGGCTTGTATTTCTTTCTTGGATTGTACTTCATTGTTGGTTTCTTAGACTCCTCCTTGGCCTCTTCTTGCAACTGTCACTCACTTTGTGATTCCCATGACCATAAAGGAATAAAATTTTAACATAAATAAAGTTATATGAATTTAGGTTTTTGGGTTTTGTGGTTCTACCATTTTGAGCAATTTGAAGCATTTATTTAGATTTATTTTATAAGAGATAATTTATTTTAATATTGGTATAAAAAAATGGATTGTAAATATGTACTAGATATTTAAAAAATATTCATGTATTATGCACTCATTTTGTCATTATATAAGTCTATTTTATCTTATCTTTATGATTTGTAATCAGCTAGAATATGAAGAGACTCCACTTTTAACACCAAGTATGAGAAGAAGATGAAAAATCATAGATTGGAAATGTCTATATATAATTTTAGAAGTAAGAAGAAGGGGTTCCACTTTTAGAATAGATCAATAGAGATTTCTTATTATGTTCTTTGTGTGCATTCTTGTGTGTAATGTCTTCTCTACTTTTCATCTAAAGTATTTTGAATGCATTATTTCAGTCTATGTAATACCGGTTCTTCTTAATTCCTTAATAACATAGAATAATGAATGCTTCATATGTTTCTATCATCCAAATTCTTATCATTATATGATAAACTATTCTGCATACATGAAGTATCTCATAACTATCTACATCCTTAGCATGTTCTAATACTTCAAGAACCTCTGTTAACAATGGTTTAATGAATATAGAGCTCTCTTTGGAGGAAATTATGCTAAGATGGTTACCAGAGTAGAGAGATATTAGGATATGATTGGATCAAGAATATGTAATTGCATGGATGAAGAAACAAAAATGACTGATCTTACCATACACAAGATCATTTGAGAGCATAACTATGGAGAAATTTATGAATTTTTTTGGTGTGAGTTCCCTGAATTACTAGCTAAATGGTTAGGATGGTTGAAAAGATACTATAATTTAGACTAAAGAAAAGGTAGACTGCTTGTAGAGATTAGAAACCAATTGGATAATAGTAATAGATCATTGGGTTGTTACTAAAGTTGATAGATATATAACTAAGTTTGCATTGAAAGGATACATAGCTTTCGAAGCTATGAATGACTTGTTCATTAGTGGAATTCAAGGGAAATTTTTATAGTGATTACATATCCTAATGAAGATGTTGGTTGTGAAAAAGGCCATGGTGCCTACTCCAGCCAATATGGGTAGTCTCTCCAGGCATATGGGCGTGTGTACGACATGATAATAAATGGTGATTAGATGAGCAAATAAGGATTGAACCTGAATCTATAATGGAGACATGCGGGGAAAAGATTCAAAATAAGAATATGGGTTCAAAATTTGAGTTGCAATAACAAAATAGATAGAATACATAGAAAAATACCTAGGTATCTACAAGTAGAGTTAAGAGTATAATTAAAATAGATGAAAAATGAGTAGGAAAAAGTGATGATTGAGAAGGAAGAGATGAAGAATGAAATATGAATAAAGATGAGATGAAATAAAAATATGAATGCCGATAGATAGAGAGAAGTGATGAAGAGTGAGAGGAAGAAGAGATGTTTTAAGATGAAGATGAGAATAGTAGAGGTATAGATCAGTTAGATGATAGATGTAGTGTGAAACTATAAGAATGGGTATTATTAGAAGAAATACATGAAGTATTAAATAAAGAAGTAGGACAAAGTAAGAGAGTAATCATAGGTTCAAGCATGAAAAGAGAAGAAGTCATAGGAAAGAATCATTCACTAGAAGAGTACACATCCCCATAGAGAAATTGTTATATTCTAATAAAATTTTTCACTTTGAAGGATATGTAGATAGTATTTGAAAAGGTCCATTTTTAGATCAAGTGCATCAATGGAGTACTGAAATTTAAATAACCTTAATTCATAAGGTTTTGAAGGATGTAGAGTTCATTGAAACCAAGTAGAGAAAAACAATAAATATAGGAAAGCAAAGTGCATAGATAAACTCTCCCAATATGTAAGTAAATATTTTTAGTTTATAAATGGGATAACATAAAATATAGCTTTCCATTATACTAATATCACAACAGATCCCCTTGACACTAGTTTATAATATGGGTTTTTTATGAGCATTTATCAATTTCGTGACATATGATGGGTCTATAGACTCTGAGTAGTACTTACTGACATATGAGATGAGATGGAAAGATAAGGGTATTACCAATGAGGTTATAAATAAGTGTGAATTAATAGGGGTGTCAAATGTAATATCCCTTGATTTTATATAATATATAGATATCACTCGAAAAGCTCTACAATAGGTTAAGGAGTGGCTTGTCATAGAATTTAAAGTAAAGAAATGTACAAGTCATATTATTCAAGACTTAAAAGAGATTAGGAAGAAGTTAGGAGAATTAGTTTGTTATTGTGATCATAGTTTATCAGATGTTATGAACAAGATGGAGTTTGACATAAAATATAGAGGGATTGCACTCTAGGATTAGGGTTTCTATAATGCAGACCTAATATGCTACTAAGGCAGATGCTAGAGTTGCTAATCTTTAGGTGGAGTAAATTGAAGATTATCAGGAAGCTCCCATAATGGGTTATAATATTAAAAATACATTGCAATATTTTTTGAAGAGAATGGAACAATATCATAAAGAAAATAAACGTAAGCTAAATCTATTGTGCATGGAGTGTGGTAAAGGGCATCAGAAGAATGATTGTCCTAAGATCAAGATAGAGTTATGTGAAGTTTGTATAGTAGTAGGCTATGAAAAAATATAGTTCCATCTCCTACAATAGTGTGTAAAAATCCCAGAGTTTTCATTAATTTTTTTGTAAATTTCACAATCATGATGAAAAGAATTGTAGGGATTTGTAAGAGCTCAAAGAAGATATCACACAAAATATATTTGTTATTGATACATAACATGTCTCCTTGGTGGAAAAAATGATTCTAATCCAAAGGTAGATAAAAGTTATACAAACCAATTAGGTAGATAATGGATTCCTAGTTGACCTTAATATGAGCCTCAAGTTCTAGCTAGATGGAGCCCTCCTTTTCCACGTTAGACACCAACATCACCACAAGACCAATACTTAACACCTTAAAATATGACAATGAAATAAAAGCGAAAACCTAGTTGGACTCCATAAGTTACATAATAATAATTTATGCTTAGAGATAATACCCAATAACATCAACACTGGAATATAATGTAGAAAAATGGAGGTTATAAAGGAAGTTATCACTCATATAAAAGATGATCTAGGGGAGGATATAGAGGGGGCTACCAAAGTGTAAGAGGAAATAATTACCAATGCCCTCCTTTGCAATGTTATTTATGTGGAGAGTATAATCATGTGCAATAAAATTTCCCTTTGAATCCCTAAAGACAATCTTACAATGCATATTGTAGGGTATATGACTAGCACAAGACAAAAGACTATCCTATTTTAGAAAAGAAAAGAAAGGAAAAGGCCATCATGAATGTTAACATGGTAAATGCATACCCTAAGGAGGATGCATTTTTTAACACTTTTAAAAGACACTAGAAAATAAAGAGAGGATTCCCTCCTCTTGAAATGTGTCAAGACCATGGAATCTAGAAAGAGAAATAAGATAAATACCTAGACCTAGTGGTAGAAAAGGGGCTCATGTATGAATCTATGTAGATCTTGAAAAAAATTCAACACCAGACACTACTGAAGGAGATGTTACAAAAAAATGCCCAATTGTATGGTTATATTATGTGCATTATGCACTAGAATGTATTTTTTATAGCGATGATAGATTTATTGAAGTGGTTAAGTACATTGCACAATGAAAACATTTCTTAGACCATCACAAACTTGTTACATAATTTACTAGAGTGTTCATATTGAGGGTAATAAAAGATAGAAATACTTGTTTGATATGTAAAAATAAAGAAGCTTTGGGGTGTAAATACTTGAATCAACATTAAAGTTGTAGGATATGAAATTCCAAATGGTGTCTTTGATTTTGGTATCACGCTTAACATGATTACTAGGTCTATATGGGAGGTGATTGAATGGCCAGTTCTATGTTATAGGCTAGTGACTATGAGTTTAGAAAAATATAGAAGAGTTGAACCCATTGGCATATTAGAAGACATTGAGATCAAATTTATAGAACTAAGCCTATGAGGTGATTTTAAAGTCATCAATTTGAAGAAAGTAGAAACACATTATTCTATGTTGATTGGCAGGAAATAGGCATATAATCTTTAGATGACTATCAAAAATGTGAAAAACTAATTAGAGGGAAATCAAGGAGATAATATTATAATCATTACTTTACATAAGGTGCACAAACCCTACATCATTATGGCTAAACCAAACTCTCCTTATGTTGAATGAGAAACCAGCTAGATGAAGGTAAAATCTGAGGAAAACCCAAAAGCTCTATGTGCAGCCAAGTTCAATTTCTTGTATGAGAATATTAAACCTTAGGTGTAGTCTTTACTCACTCAACATTTGAAGAGCTCTAAATAATAAAAACCCAAACTAGTAGTTACTCAACTATTGGTACCTTAGTTTGTCATAGAAGATTGTGCATCCATGTTTGTTAAATCCTATACTCATTCAAAAGTTGATTTTATCTATCAAGTAGATAATCATAAACATGATTATATAGTGCTAACCAGATAACGTACCTTACCTTAGAAAATAGATTCATCTATAAGTGGAGACTCAGATATGCATCTACTCAATTGGAATCATGGTGATCATGAAATTTGACCTATCAAGATGGTCTTCACTATAGAAAGATAACTTCCTTCATATTATGTGTTCAAGGATATCAATCAATTCATTCTATGCCTACAATTTCATGTGCCTATAATCAGTCAGTGGGTCAGTGACTTGAACTACACTTTGAAGGGAGTTGTAAAATAATGGCGGATAATTCATAAAGATGATCAGCTCGATTGGGATGATGCATGTGAACTAATGATTAGTAGATTCCAACTAACATAGATAATCAAAATTAATTGGCCTTATTTAATGGATGGTGAGTGACCTAAAATCCATACACACAAATGTGTTGATGTTTGGACTAAATAACATGTGGCACCTAA
>JARHVA010005366.1:692500-712500 GCA_037957365.1 Torreya grandis
AACTAACTTGGAGATTCTATGAAGTTGTGAATCAAGAATAAGAATTAACTTACTCTCATGAAAAGGACATTGGAATCAGACAAGGGAACCATACATTCATGTCCTCAGGGCATGCTAGCAACTTATGAGGGTATATTATTATTATTATTATTATTATTATTATTATTATTATTATTATTATTATTATTATTATTATTATTATTATTATTATTATTATTATTATTATTAATGGTTCATATTGCACCTATATGTCATGTCTGACTATGTGGGAGCTATAAATTTGTTGTGAAATCCATGTGTACGTTACTTTGAACCAAAACCCTAGCTCCATGACATAATATGATGAATTTAATCATGTGGTTGAAAAATGGTTAACAATTGAAGTTTTTATTTAATTCAACACCCCATATATTGAGCATTGCCTATATACCAATACTTCAAAGAGGGATCAAAATCCATGTAGCTATCCCATGCTATGATGGTGTGTATGAAATACTAGTCAAAAGTGTTAAATTTTGGTTTGATCCTAGTGTATAAATGTGCTTCAAACATGACTTGGGACATGTGAGGTTTATGTAGACTAAACTCAGGGATACTAGTGTTGTGTGGGATATGAATTGGGAGGAATATGTGCTTTATTCCTCAATGTGAAGTTAGTTGTTCTAGTGATTTTTTATATGTGAACCTCATGTGTATAATGACTTGAAAATGTGGATTTTTAGTGATAAATTAGTGATTCTTTTATATGGGGATTGATAAATGTGTGGGACAACCAATTACATGATTTCAAATTTGAGAAACTAGCCATCTTTTAGTTAGAGGACACAACTTGTGGAATTGGATAGTAACGGGGAGGGAGATAGTCTAAAAGTATAGGTATTTCCTTGAGAATATATAAAACTAAAATGTTAGTGTGGATTAGTTTGAAAATGAGTGTATATATCTATTATGTTGGATAGGGACATTTTGAGATCATTAGTTACTTGGAAAAAAGGGTCATATACATAAAAATTAAGGAATGGTGGTCAAAAGACTATGTAACGAGACATGACCTAACTATATATAGGGACTAATCACATATACATTATTTTAACTTAAATGTTAATTTATGTGTCTATATTTGGCCCCATTTTATTTTAATGATGCAACAATCCATTCCTTTATACTTGCCAAATCCATCCCTTTAGTCATTTTTGAAGGAGAATAGTTGAAGAAGATTTTAAATTAGGAACATTTCCTTTCAAGTAATGTATATATTTTCTAATTTAACATCATATGGCCTTCTCTATTTGATATTATAAAATAGGTTGATGAAAATTGGAATCCTCCAATAGAAGATATCCTTAATATTTTACCCTATCCAAAGGGTTTCTTTGGTTTTTTTAGTCATATGAAAGATAGGAATGCAGTGTTCCAAAATTCCTTTTGGACTTGTGCAAAGACCATTATAATGTTGAAGCCATAGCATCTAAAATTTTCCTTTCTAAATGAGGTGTTCATTGTTGGACCAATTTGGGTGAGGTTACCCCATTTTCATTTCTAGGTTGAGGATAGTCTAAAATTTATAGGAGTTTCTATGGGTGAGTTATTATTTCTAGATTACAATGCAAAATTTGTGTCATTATACATTTTTTTATTATGATCAATTTAAATGTTTCTATATATCTTACATAATTTATTGAATTTAAAATCCAAGACCGAACCTAGAAACAAACTCTCTATTATAATGACTTCTCATTATGATGTCATAATTGTTTTACTAGAGGACATTTGGCCATAGATTTTGGCATGGTTAAGATAAATAAGGGAGATTATAGGTGGAAGGAATATTTAAAAAAGACATGTTTGAATGATAGTGATAATATAAAAATTGATCTACCTGAGAATATTTAGTAAGAGTTAAATTTGGAAACTTACCTACAACTCTAGAGGTAGTTTTGGATTCAACCCATGTTGATCCTTACGAGAAGTCCTTGGGTCATATGGAGGAGAAAATATATGAGGGGATAATTTTACTAAAAAAATAATATTAGAAATTTGGATTCAAGTGAGGTATTATAGCCTAGGGTCTGATTGAAATACTATAATCCAATTGATGCATTTGAAGTTTGAATTCCCATATTTCTATATTTTAAGGGAAGGAGGAAACTAGACTATCATAAACAATAAAAATAAATAGAGGTAATAAGGAATTGTAACCAATTAATATGATCCCTAGATCCCAAAAATAAAATGATATATGAGGATCATAAACTATGTTAGTATATTTTCTATTATGTCATAGGTTTGCAGTGTATTTATTGCATGTCTACAACATGCTTCATTATTCAAGGGAAGAGGAGTTTATTTGGGATTTGATTGTGTTATATTTAAATCCATTTTTATAGGGTGGGGAACTTTACAAACCTAAATGTTACCAATAATTAAAAAATGCATCAAAGATAAAGTATTAAATGAAAAAGAAAAATGCATACCTGAACTTCCCTATGAATAATAATCTTGAACATAGGCCATCTAACTAAACTATGTTTCATTAAAAAATACAATGAAACATGTATAAATTAGTACTTACATTAGATGAAAATACAAAATTAAATACAAGGAAACATATAAACTAAATAACAAGGAATGAATACACCTAATTGTTTATGTGAACCATTGTGTTTTCTAGTGTAAAAATTAGTAAATGTAGAGTGTAGGATCCTTAGAGATTTCTATCTATAGAAGAGATTTGATTGGACTGTACATGCCCTAATCCTAATTTATAGAATATTATGGTTAAAAAAACAAGGTGTTATAGACTTCATAATTTCATACCTAAAGTAGTAGTGTATATTGGAATTCTTGTATGATTTTTAAATGGTCAATCTAGTGTAAAAAGGTGAATCAACAACTAAATATGGACTATGTTTCATTTCCAGTGAAAAAATGGTGTAAAACTAACGAAAAAAATTATTATGACCTGAGTTCAGTTTATACAATGTATATAATGGAAAACATTATTGTAGACACCAAAATTATGTCACACACATGCATAACTCTGTGTCAAATCCCCGTTGAACCCCTTTCCATAATTAGCCTTCCTAACCCATGTTTTTACCCTTCACACATTTAATTAATTTAAAATATTTAATTAAGTTAATTAAAAACTACTTATGCCACCTTACCTAGCCACCTCGTCCTAAAACTAATTTTTATCCTCTGAGTCACCTCAAGACTTAGTCCTCTAATCCTAACTACCCATGACTTGTTCTCACCCCAAACATAAAATTTATAACTAACTACATCATTCTTAACCTCACGTTTCTATTGTTTCCTAATGGATACCACACTTGGCAAGAGAAAGAATAGAAAATAGGGTAAAAATAGCTCTTTTACCTATTCTCATGCCACCGACATCAGTCAACCCACAGTCAATGTTGGTGGCATCACCAATGTCAGTTACTTAAGTCAAATTACAAGCTAATGTTCAGGTTAGTATAAATTTAAAAAAGTCAATCATTCACATATAGGCTTTAACTTTCCACTTTCTACATCCAAGCTTATTGTCACTATACACAAATCAATCTAGATTAGGAATTGATATACTGCATAGAGCTTGGATTCTTCTGAACCATCAATTCATGCATGTATTTCTATTCACCTATTGCTTTGACATGCCTCATTAGAGACATTTATCCAACACTCATGGTTCATCTATTTCACCAGCTAAGTATATCTTTATGTTTTGAAATTACTTTAAACAGTCATTTTATAATTACTTTACATTATATTGTCTATCATTTTATGAATGTCCTAACTCTCCCTACATAGGAGTTGTAAAACTCTTTCACCTATTTCCCTCTACTTCAAACATACCAACCCTCTGTCTAGACCCACCCGAGTCTTACCCACTCCCTTACAACTCTTCCCAACCTCATAAACCTAACCATTATTCACCTCTGAGCTCAAAAAAGTCTCTTGGAACCTCCTGAGAACCTACTTCCCCTACCAAAATTAGTCACATAACTGACATCAGTCATATCTCCTTACCAACATTGACAACCTAACCAATGTTAGTGACTATGTATTTCCACTAACCTCCATAAGCCTACCTAAACAACCTTCAAAAACACCAATAACTCACATTGCCTCTACTGTGTCACTCTCTACTACACTCAGACTGCAAGAATGGTACAAAAATATCTCTCTTAATCTCTCTTTCATTTTGTTATTCATTACCATTTTGTTTCAAAAAGTGGACTGTCTTCCCTAAGGAAGTTTGACACTTCCAGGAACAAGCACATAGCTTGGCAGCCCACTCATATATCTGCTAACAAATAGTTTTGGTGTTAGTTCTTTCTTATTCATAGGTAGTCCTCCCTAGCGAAAGAGGAGTGCTCAACATCATCTGGATATGGCATGCAACCAATTTGGGTTCTCTCTAATCTCTAATCCCTACCCTTCATCTCTATTTTTCCTTAAACATCAAATAGATTCAAAATTTAGTGAAACATTTTTGGCACGCCCAGTGGGACCCTAGATTTTTCCTTGGGTTCATTATTTGTTTTAAGCCTTCATATAGGTGCATTATAGTGAAAATTTGATTCCTTGCACTTTTTCCCTCACTTTTTCCTCAAAAAAAAACTTCAACATTTTATTTTCTATGTATAGGCAATAAACTAAAATTTCTTCTTCCTTATCACTCTTCTCTTTCTTTTGCATCTAAAAGAAACTTATCATTTTTATTACAAGTCAAAAAGAATTTCTTCTTTATCTCTTTCTTGAATGCACATTAGGATAGTGAAATTGATTCTCTTCTCCTATTTCATCATTATTTCAATTTGAATCAAAGCACTTCAGATTTGGGTTAAAAACTTACTACACTTCATTATTTGCTTGTTATATATTAGCTCACTTTGTTAATTACAAGAATTATGAATGAATCATAGTACACCAATGTTACACTCCCATATCACACTCACAAAAAAATATCTAAACTCATATAAGACAAGGCCCATCAAGATTTCATCACCTCATAGATCATCTTACCCTACCTGGCTATCATACTTAGATTTCACCACCAATGGGAGAACCCTCTCTATTCTTTGGTGGAGTATAAAATCTAGACAAAAGGTATATTCTGGCTAAGTGGCCTGTCTAGGCTTTAGGTCCATGAAGTGTAGGGAATAAGATCCTATAATAATCCATGTATCTAGTCTAACATAGATTTCCTATTGAGCACCAAAACTAACCTGAAACTTGCTCTAGATTGCTTTCTAGTACCTTCGGTAACCAAACTCTCATCTCACTATTTGATTGAGGCATAAGCCAACACGAGACTAAAATTAATCTCTAGGAGTTAATAATTAGTGGTTGTATATTATTTTTCTACTTTTCTATTGTTTTCTATATCATTTGATTTGGTAATGCCATTTTTCATTGATTTACAAAATCAACATCATTCATAATACTTAGTTTGTGTAACCTATTCTATCAATTTTTTAATTGTTCATCCTTCTTATACAAACCTCTTATATCTTTTATTTTACTTAGATTTTTCCTCTAAGTTTAAAAAATGGATTTTTCATCTCCCAATATTCTGTAGTGATCGACATTGGTTAGACCCATTGACATCGATAGACTTTAACCTACCAACATCAGTCAAGTGATCAATGTCGGTGACTATGTAATTTGGTTATTTTTAGTTTGATCAAAATAACAAGCTAAAACAAACTACCTACCCACACCCAAAGCTAGTTTTTATTCGCTCGATCCCTAATACAGAGCTCTAAGACTATTTATACTTCTTCTTGCATTGTATTGACATGAAGCCAAGACAAAATTCTTACCAATTACGCAAGTCAACAACCACTTCCACCTTCCCTTATTATTTCTAATTCTATCTTGGATAATACTTTAGATACAAAGCATACTCCCAACCCTAACAAAATTCCCATTGTGCCTAAAGGAGATCAAGATTTTGATAAATTTCTTGATCACAATGTGGTAGCCCTTAGCATTACCTTACCATGAGTTGAACCTGTAATTCTTCAGGTGACCCACTTTATGGTATGCCAACTTATCTAGTGGAGACAACTTCAGTTTTAGTTATCTCCACTATGTTCCCCATGGTTACTTAAACCACCACTTCAACAAGTAACCCAATGATAAGCAATGTCCAAAGTTCAACATCACCAACTACACAATCTCACCTAAATCATGTCGTGACTTCCCTTCCTTCACAATAATAAGTAGTTCTATCATGTCTAACCTCATTTCAAAATTTGGTGGTACTCATCCCATCTACTCTTGTACATATAATTACATGAGTTATGACTCACCCTTCACCCATTATAGCCATGCCAACAATCCAACCTATAATAACAACATCTAACCAAAGTAATATATCTAACCCAGTAGGACAAGCCCCTTTCATTTTCGCCCCTCAGCCTATGACACACTACCCCTATGTTGTGTCAACACAACTATAGCAAGCTATATTATATGATTCATCTACCTCTTATCAGGTTCCCTATAACTTAAGGGTTATTTCTCAAACCAATCATCTTTCAGACCTTATTAAGATGTTAATGGACAAGATGTCTAATATAGAGACATTTGTGTTGGGTTCAAAGAATGTGTAATGTTATGATTCGATATGTAATGAGCCCATCTATCCTTTTGTGCATATTCACCCTTATCCAAGCCAATGGGAACTCCCCAAATTTACTTGATTTTAGAGTAAAGAAGATCCACAATAGCATTTGTGAGCATTTAGATATGCTTATTACTTAATAGGGCATGATGATGCATTATTACTTCGTACCTTCCCTATGTCTCTTTCAGGTGCTACCTTGGATTGGTATAGCTCTATAACTTTTCACTCCCTTTTCTCATTTACCCAAATCACACAATTATTCCTAGACCATTTCTCTATCAACATTTTTAAAAGTGTTTCTATTACAGACCTTTATTCTATTAAACAATTTGATGATGATTCTATCACAAATTTTGTAGCTGATTGGAGAGGCTTAATTAATGAACTCTCCTTCACTATAACCCAACCTAAGCTTATTTATCTCTTTACGAGGGCATGTGCTATGCAAAATTTTTCCACACTTTGAGTATAATTTTTTTTCACATTTGATGAAGCCTTTACAATGGCATGGAAACTCAAAATCTGAGCTATAGATGAAGGCAGAGTTGAGTTGCATAGTAAGAATGCCAATTCCAAATCAAATGACTCCTCTTCTTCTAAAAATTATCCTTATAACCAAAAATCTAAAGGATTATTCAATATGGTGGTCATTAAATAATCTTCTTCCACAACCAAAAACCAACCTAATTCCTCGCCCTCTCAAAATCTGACCAAGCAATTCCAACAACGGTATGAACAAAGTCAATACACTCCCATTGGGGAGTCATATACTTCCATTTTGGAAAAAATATTACAACAGGGAGCCATAACCCTTCCTCAATCAAGCCTCTTATATAATTTTATCCCTCCCATCCTATTCTTACTTGGTACAAGGAGGATGAGTTTTGTGGCTAGCATTGGGTAAAAGGCCACAATTCTAATAAATATAAAACATTCAAGAACATTGTTCAAGACATGCTTGATAGGGGTGATCTCATCTTGGAGAACCCTAATGTGCCTACTAATAAAAATATGGATGTGTTTAAATAGCCTTTTCCTAACCATTCACCTAATCAAAATAATTTTCAGACCATAACTAATAACTCATGGTCTTTCCTTTACCTCCAGTCTAACCTATCCCACAATAGGAGGCACCCATTTCACCTAATCCTCTCAAAAAATAAATGGAGCTGTTTTTCCCATTGTTTCTCCTTAAGTATAAGATCCTACTTCACCCATTCCACTCCCATGTGAAGAAGATCCTCCTTTACCTCTCCTTTTTCCATAAGAGCCTGTATTACCAGTTCCTTTTATACCCATTTTACCTATACTCTTACCACTTGAGGACCACACCTTACCTATTCCTACATGTTGAGGGGAACATCATTCCTATGATATACCTTCTTAAGGAACCTTCTTCACCTACCTCTCCTCTACTGATAAAAGGTATTACCCCATCCACTCCTCCTTCACACCTAGAGGAACTAGTGTTATATAACCCTACATTAGACGAGAGACCTATTGTGCCTACTTCAATTCAACAAAATTTACCACTTTTTTTACCTATGGAAGATCATTCTTTACCTATTCCTCACCCACATGCTGAGGGAATAATTATACATATGCTCTATCCCCTTGAGGAGCCTTCTTTGCCTACCTCTCCCCCACCCATGGAAGACCATGCCTCTTCTCCCATCTCTATCAAAGAAGACCTTGTTGCATATCTTTCTCATCTTTGGCCTAAGGTAGTAGAGGCTAAAAATTTCCCTCTTTCTCAATCACCAAAGATTCTAAATAAACAACCATAAGGCCTACGTTAACTCCATCTAAACCTTTCTCACAATTAGTGGAAAGTCTAGAATTTCTTGACTCCATGAATATAGATCATATGACATATTGGAACTGACTTAAAACTCCTTATCCTACACAATAAATGTCATCCTATACAACCAATCCCCTTGCTACCCTTAACCCCAAGGACTTTAACAAAGTTAGAGCTTCTTCAATGAAATCACCAAAATCTCATCCTTTTATGTTAGAGCCCTCACCATCACAAGTGTCTTCCACATTAAAGTAGATCATGTCTCTAGGCATTCACCTAGTCTATAATATAAGTCATCCATAGGTAAAATTAGATCTGATTCTCCAACCACAAGTTCTAGTTCCACAGCCTGAACTTATGAGGAATGTTGAGCTTCTTAGGTCTCACTTATCCTTCCCTCTTCCACCCTCAAATTTGCCATAAATTTTGGGACCACATCCCTCTACTTTAGTTGGGGTATCATTGATCCAAGTGAAATAAAAGGCTAAGTTACCTCCACTACTAACTTTACCACTTAATAGGCCTTTTACATCTAATAACATGATACCTAACACCAAGAAAGTGCCAGCAAAATACGTGGCTCCACTGTCACCTAAAAAGGTGCCATGTAAAATCACCCCCATGACTCCTAAATGAAAGAAGGTGTCCACTCCTATTACAACAAGTGCTAGCCCACTCACAAGCTCTCAAATATTTTTCCTGCACTAGTTATTACAATCCTCCATAGTAACTCTTCCTCCCATTAAGCCTTATAACCCTCTTAGACTGAAGCCATCTTGGTTTAATGATACACAAGTGTGTTTATATCATCACTCACCTGGACATGATACTGAGAGGTGTAAAGCTCTCATGGAAGTCATTCAACAATACTTTGATATTGACACTCTTTTTATTGATACTCCCATTAACCTTCTTGCTATTCCACCCCTAGCATCCATAATGCCTCATATCACTCCACCTGAATTCAAACCCAAATATGTTGTCATACCCCCTTTGCCACCTCCTTCACCTATATTTTAGATCAACATAGTTATTATGGTCATGCAGTCACAAAATCAAAAGGATAAAGGTAAGGAAAAGGTCATTTCCCCTTGTGCTCATCCCTTCTCCAAAGACACTCTTCCTTTGAATCCCAAAATTTCCATCTTGGCTATCCCAAAACCAACATGTTTAGAAGTTATTCAAAACTCGATGGTGAAATAACTTTACCAAACCCCTATGAAAATGTCCTTGTATGAGTTAATCCAAAACTCACCATATCACTATCAAGCTTTGATTAGTGCCTTGAAAGTGGTTTAGGTACAACGTAACGATCCTTAGCCTCTTATAGCTTTGGTTAGCTCTCTTAACACCATCTCCCTAATTTCCTTCAATAATTCAAAAATTCCACCTCAACACCCTAAAGAACAGGATTTTAACCTTTTTATCACTGCATATATCAATCAAAATCATGTCATAAGATTCATGATTGATGGAGGAGATAGTATTAATATTATCTCTACCCATGCCTATAAATAGCTATCCCTTCCCGATAATTGCATTCTCAAATTGACGTGGTGCTTCACTCCTTTAATGATACGATAGCTACTACAGTGGGCACTGTTGTCTTACATATTCATGTGGGTCCCCACCCAATTCCTGAGCTCATATGTTTTGTATAAGGAGAGTTCTAATATTTCATACTTTTTGGATGACCTTGGATACATGTTATAGCATGTGTGCCCTCAACTTTGCACTACTGCATCAAGTTTGAGCATAATGGGCAAGTGCATGTTATTCTCACCGACCCACCTCTTTTCAAGTTATGAAATATGACTTATAGCCCTAATGATGTTCTCATTCCATTAAATACATCATCTCCTCCATAGTATACTTTTAAATCTTCCACAAGCTCCACTACCTCGGTTACATAGAAACAAACAACATAAATTCCCAACAAAGACCCCATGGAGGAAGCTTTCAAGCATCTATCACTCAAATAATATCATTTGTTGGCACTCGACATGTTCTATACTCCACAAGAGTATGGAAAGCTTCATATGCACCCCAATTATGATCACCATATTGGGATGATCATCCAATATGGTCCCCCTAATCTTTGGACTAATTTCACATATGGGGGAATTGATCAAGCTCCCACTATCGATAATCCATCCTCTTTGTGACAAGGATTTACCTATGACTTCTTTTTCCTAGGCAAGCCTAGATTTTCTCACACCTATCTTTATAGGTGTGCCTATGAAGGGTTTGGTTTGGTTCATTACAATTAGGGTGTTCATAAGCCTATTGAATATCCCACTAATAAAACCATTAAAAATGCTAAAAATTAGTATGGAGTGGGTTATGATAAACCAACTAAACTCACCAAAACTTATCATATATCAATTATCAAAGAGCCAGTTTCTCCTTCTCCATCCTCTCCTCCACCATCACTTATCAAATTAGAGGTATTTATACCTCCTAATTTTTTTTTCAATAAACGCCATCCATTTAATACCCCTCATCTATCATTGGGGTAAGGAAATAAGGTCCCTTCCTCTAATTCATCCTAAAATGAGTGATGAAGACTCTCCCACTATTAACACTATCCAATGTCAAGATGACGATGTTATTCTCACATACATGGGTGAAGATGATTCCTACATCTAATGATCTCTCCTGTCTGAAACATAGGCTATGTTAAATTAATCAACCATTGACATTAACTTACCCCCTCATGATTACCCCCATGTCCTTACGATTGGCTAGTCTTTGGATTCCTTTAAGCAAGTAAATTATGCCACATTATCTAATGACCATAGCAAAGATTTTGATTGGTCTTATAATGACATGCCAAGTATCGACCCCTCTATCATCACCCATAACATTGCCACCAATCAAGATGCTAAAACTGTTAACGAGAAGCTTCACAAAATGTATCCTCATATTACTCTCCTTGTCAAAGAAGAGCTCTAATGCCTCCTTTTTGTTAACTTTATTCAACCAATCAACTAAACATAATGGGTTTCAAATAATGTTCCTATCACAAAATTGATAGGTATAATCCACATATGTAATGACTATAGTGACCTAAACCTCACTTGTCCAAAAGATGACTTCACTTCTTTAATTATTGACCAATTTGTTGATCTAACAGTTGGCCATGAGATGCTATCACTTATGGATAGGTTCTTAGGTTACAATCAAATCTTGGTTTCTCTTGAGGATCAACACAATACAACTTTCTTTACCCCATGGGGAACTTTCTTTTATTTGGTCATGCCCTTCAGTCTAAAGAATGCTGATGCCATCTACCAACATGCCATGACTTACATTTTCCATGATCTCCTGCACAAAATTATGAATGAATGTGTGGATGACTTACTCGAAAAGTACAAACTTCACGAAGATCACTTGATGATTATAAAAATCATATTCAATCATCTCCTCCAATATAATTTTCAAATAAAACAAATGAAATACATCTTTGGTGTCCTTTTGAATAAGATCTTAAGCTTTATCATTTCTCTTCATGGCATTAAATTTGACCCTGCTAAAATTTGAGCAACACTAGACATGCCTCCACGTACTAATATCCAATAACTCCATAGCTTGCAAGGCAAGATTCAGTCAATCTATCACTTCATCTCCCATTTGTTAGATCATTGTCAACTCTTTCACCATCTCCTCAAAAAAGATGTTTCCTTCCATTGGAATATAGATTTCTAAGAAGCCTTTGATGCACTCAAATGATATCTCCTTTGCCTATTAGTTCTTATTCCACCAAATAGAAACAAGCCTTTCTACCTTTACATATTTGCAATAGACCATTATCTAGGTGCTATGATTACACATCAGGATGATCATCATTGAGAACAAGTAGTTTACTACATAAGATGGACACTTATTGATTATGAAAATTGATATACCCATACCAAAAAGCTTTGTCTAACATTAGTCTTTATAGCTTCCAAGCTTCATCATTACCTCTTAAATCATAAAACCTACATCGTCACCCATACCAATCCCCTCAAATACATGTATTCCAAGCCATATCACAACCAATGTGTAGCTCAGTGGCTCATGCTCCTTACTACATTGGACTTATAATTTATTCAACAAAACTCTATCAAGGGGAAAATGATCACTGACTAGTTAGCTACTACTCCTTTGCCTAAAAACCAACCTTCAAACCTCAAATTCCCTGATGAATCCATTGTAATGCTCTCTACTAATGACATCTCCTATCAAATGATGATTTTATTTGATGGGTCTAAATGTCAACACGGTGTGGGTGTGGGGGTCATCCTCATCCCTCTTGATGGCGAGCCTATGCCTTTGTCATTTAAACTAGATTTTGAATGTACTAACAATATGGTTGAATATGAAGCTTTAACCTTAGGGCTTCAAATGGATATTTTCTTGTGTGTCAAATCAATAACCATTTTTAGTGACTCCCAACTAGTGGTTAATCAGGTTAATGATTCCTACCTATGTAAAAATGAGATTCTATAATGATATAAACATTGTGTAGATATTCTATTGGAATCATTTGACTCCTACCTCTTGAAAACTATTCCTTGATCTACAAATAAGTTTTCTAACACAATGGCTTCTCTTACTTCACACATACCCTCTTCACCCTCTTTCTCAAAAATCTATGTCACTTTACATCGCTTAACATTGCCCTCCTATGTATCAACTAACATCCTTTTTATAGGCAATGTAACACACAATCCACATGATTTATGGTACAAAAAACTCATGGATTACCTCTCCTTTACTATTACCCTTCCTACCTCTCCAATAATAAGAGACATGATTTCATGAAACATGCTACTTATTACACTATATTATGGGGAATTCTCTACAAGTGAGGTTTTTATAGTCTCCTCCTTAGATGTCTCACTAGTACTAAGATCCCCTTTGCCATTAAGGAAGTCTATGATGGGATTTGTGGTGGACATTTTAATAGTAACATAGTTACCAAGCATATTCTTTAACTTGGCTACTATTGGAAAACACTCCATCAAGATTGTAGTGATTATGTTTAGTGTTGTGTCAAATGTCAATAACACACTAACCTCCTTCATGTTTCAAGCCATGATTTACAATTCACCAAAGACTTCTAGCCCTTCTCCTAATGGGGTCTAGATTTGATCAGTGAGACTAACCCTCATTCATCTCTACATCACTGTTCCATCATTACTACTACTGAATACTTCACCAAGTGGGTTGAGACCATTCCTTTCATCTCCACTAAGGTTGAAAAAATTATTGACTTTATCAACCATCACATCATCTATCATTTTGGTGTCCCCCATAAAATTATAACATATAATAGCAAATCTTTCAAAAATAGGATTGTCCAAAATCTTTGTGACACTTTTGGAATCAAATTAAGCTTCTCATCATCATACTATCCACAAGCAAATGGACAAGCAAAATATTCTAACAAAACCGTAATCAAAATCCTCATGAAGGTAGTCAATAATACTGGGAAAGATTGGCACATGCATGTTCCCTTTGCTTTATGGGCTTACCATACTAGTATTCAAACCCCCATAGGTGCTATGCCTTTTTCCTTGGTTTATGGAATGGAATTTGTTTTACCTTTTGAGGTCTAGATTCCTTCTCTTCTCAGTTTTCTACAAGACATACTTACTAACAATGACTTTCACCAAGAATGTTTGGCTCAACTTGAGTTTCTCGATGAATACTATCTCATAGCCCTCAACCACCTCCAAATCTATGAAAAGTGTATCAAATGTACATATAATAAAAACCTCAAGGAGCAATATTTTAATATCAAAGATCTCATCTTAAAATAAAATCAACATGTGATGAACATGGAGAAAAGAAAATGGGGTAAGTTTGCTCCCAATTATATTGGACCCTACATCATAACTCACAAGTATGGCTCAAGAACTTATCACTTATCTTCTCTCGAACGTAGGATAAAACCCAAGCCTTTAAATGCTTTGCACCTATGACCATTCTTTTCTTAATCAAAATACACTTCACCTCTTGTTTTAACTTGAGCTCATCCCTTGAGAAACCCTATTACATTCATCTCCCTTCCTCTTAACCCTTATTCCTACACACTTAGTTAACCTATGAAATGATATGGTTTTGCCCTTAAAGTGGAATACCCCCAAGCCTCTATAGTCTTATCCATGACTAAATTTAAAAACAAAAACAAACAAAAAACATGGGATACATAAACAAGTTATAATCTCTCAGGTCATGATTCTCAACATAGACTGCTTCCTTGAAGGATAGCTATGTAACTTCTCTTTGATATTATAAATAGATTGCTCCCTTGAAAGACAACTATAAAAAATCAAAAACAAAAGCTTAGACAACTCCCTTGAAGGATGGCTAAACCAATCTTTGTTATCAAGGGAAATAATGACTTAGAAGCTTCTCGTATTGATCAGCTTCATATGACCTCAACACAAACAAAATTCCATTGTAAGCTTCCCACATTGATAAACTTACACAAACCAAAAAAATAAGAAAAAACTTCAAGTCATGGACTTGCCTATAGTAGATCTTAGGTCACCTATAGAAGGGGCATACCATCCCCACTAAGAAGGTTATGCTACACTCTCATTCCTTTTACCTTTTTACCCTCATACTCTTTCAAGGGACTTTGAACTCACTTGACACAAGGTGAGTGTGACACTTCTCTAACAATCAAATGGTCAAATAATGCAAAGTAGGAAAGAGGCTCCTACTCTTGAGTCTATTTATGTTGTGATTATGGTCTTTGTCAATATGTGAGCATCATGCCTCTTTATTTCCTATTCCAATCACATGTCAATTTCTCTTATGAGATCGCATCTCATGACCAGATTTAATCACCTTCTCACCTTTCTACCAATTTTTATTGATTCTTCAAGTTATGTGTTTAACACATCCATTTCACTCAAGGATACTCAAATAAATACCCAAAACCATACTAAAACTAAAAAACCATTGCTCATGATAAATCTATCAAACATACAACCATAGTTTCTCTAAACAATAATAAATAGGAAAACTATCAAGCCTATGCCATTTATTTTGAACATACACCATCACAAATATGGAAAAAATCTGAAATAAAATAACATACCCAACCCATTCATTTTAAGCATATACCATCAAAAATATTAAAAAATGCTAAGATGAAGCTAACCAATCAACTATGCATATACCATCACATATGGGAAATGCTAGTCTAACTCAACTAACATGCTGAACATTAACATAACACTAACATAATGTAAACATATAAATCACTATAATAACTTCAACATCATCACCATCATATAAACACATCTCAAAATAACATACTCTCATATATATACATTGAATATGAATGTACATCAATGGATTACATCAGTATCATCTCTCTCTCAAAAAGTACATCTCTCATCTTCATCTCATAGCCTAGTGTGTATACAACATATATAACAACATCAATAACAACATCTAGCATTCATAATACTCAAGGCTATAGTCATGGTCATGAAGAAGCAATATCATCATCACACTTTGCCTGTCTGCATCTATGTGAGCTAGAAACCATGGCACGTGTCACTGATCTCTCCTACTTTCTAAACTTAGAATACCTCTAAATCTATGGGAACTCCCTGATGACCTTCTCATAGTATGAATACTCATGTAAAGTAGTGTTTTATCTCACTAGAGATATAGTCTATGATGGACCCATCACACCTCTTATAGGACCCTGTATTAGTCCTTGTGGTGGAAGAGGAATACCCTATCTTTCTAATCTCAAACTATCCCTCTCTATTATCAATGTAGTAACCTAGCCTTGTAATGCCCTGACTTGGCCTTTTAATGCTATGATCTACCCCTACAATGTCTTAACCTACCCTTGTAAGACTAACACATGTGCCTGTGTTGCATCTCAAACTTGTACCATTATATCCCATGCCTGTATGGTTTCATCTCTCTCTCTCTCTCTCTCATCAATCCCTATAAATCTGGTGATGGACTCCTAACCTAAACCATGGGATGTAAACCTGTCCACCAAGCAAAATATGATGTTGTGCATCTAGGATCTATCACACTTGGGTTTGTTGGTAGTTCCTCAAAATCTAGCCCATCTATCTCCTAGGGCAAGGGTATGGGTGGCTCTGTATCATCCCTATTATATTAAGGAAATGCATGAGGCACATCCTATAACAAGCCAAACTATCTCCTAACTCATGCCATGCGTATCATCTCTAATGCTCCAGCTCATCTCCCTCTGACCCATAATGTGCTTTATAAATTGACAAGCTACTCTGCCTATTCTCTAAATACAAGGTATGTTAGGTAGGGCATTCAAATAATATCTATAAGAATCAATCCACCTATCATATGCCTATAATAATCAATGTACCACACTATGCCATCTACTTGTGTCTAGGCCATAACCTCTTTCCACTGTCGGAACCCGATCCTGAAACTGACTGCAATCATGGTAGGTAGCCCCAATGGCCATGTCACCATGATGTGCTCATATGCCCAACAATGGAATAAATGCTTGACACATAAACTATACCATCATCATAGTCTTAAACCCCACAACTCTCTATATAACTATGATAGAAATGTTGGTCCCCATGCATACACAATCTGGTACTCAACCATTTGTGCCAACACACCTATTATCATAATAAGAAATCTCCCCTATCTACATCTGGTCATTCATATACTATAATACCTATCATCATCAGGATACTCAACCGATGCTACTCCTCATTGGTAGTGGACAATGGCTCATATGCAAAGCTTGCTGAGTGATAGGCCACCTCGCTAACATGATTTCCAAACAATATAACCATGTGAATATCATGGTACTCTCTCAAACAAGAGAAGAGCTTCTCACCATGGAGTGGTAATCATAAAATCCTATACACATCCTCCTATGTCACTGTCAACTCTATATTAGGCAAATAGAAGGTGTTGGTGGTGTGATCCCACCTCTTATCAATGATATCATCAAAATAACATCATGTGCAACTCTAAAATATCATCACACTCCTCCTAAACCTATGACTTCCATGTGTTCCCACTCATCCATGGTGACATCCCTCCTCATCTTCATCAGTAACATAGGTAGTCAATCTCATAATATCAATTCCTACCTAGCCTACATCCACACAAACAAACCTAATGTCACATACTTTTCAATATAAACCTCCACCCTTTCTTCCCTTCTCTTTGGGAGAACTACATTGGCCTGAGGCTGTCAACCAGGATATGTAGGTAACACTTAGTCAACATAGGGTCTTCTGAGGTTAGCTCACCCATATACCCACCTAACTATCTAACTTGTTAACCCACCTAAACCGTAGGCTCAACTTCCTATCTCTAAACCATAGGCCCAACTACTATCTCTCAACTCTAGGCCCCATGGCCTATATCTTAAACTCTACGCCCCATGACCTATATCTCACACCCTCGATCCCATGACCTATATTTTAAAATCCTAGGTCACATGACCTATTTGAACCTACCATTTTCTAACCACTTCCCTTAACAAATTTTTAACCATACCTCATCCCTTTTTCCCTACACACTGGGAGAACTACATTGGTCTAAGGCCCTCAACTAGGCTATGTAGGCAGTACTCAATCGACACAAGGTCTTTTAAAGCTAACCCAAACATTAGGCTTGATGACTAACTCAACTAAGGATCTAAAATGGGCCTTTTATTCTTATTTGGGGTTTTTTCCTATGATCGATGTCGGTTAAAGCTACTAACATCAGAACTAGATGCCAGTCGACATCAACACCTTGTTGACTGATGTCGATGAACCCTATCGACATTGATGACTAGTTCAATCCTAGGTCTGAATAATTCATCTCCTAAATTTAGGTTTTTATCTAAAACTAGCCCCAAACCCCTCCCAAATTTACCTCAACCTATCCTCACCCCATTTCTTACCCCTCTAATTGCCCTCTCTCCCTCCAACCATACCAAATTAGCCCAAATCACAAATTAACAACCTTAAATTCAAATTCAACTTGAAGAGGATCTTACCTCATCTCTCCATCTCCTCTATGTTGGAATAGCTAGCTCTTGTGGTGGCACACCTCCAACTGGCTCCCCTCTTAGCTCTACCATCTCTACCCACACCAACACCCAGAGCTCTTTTTCTCCAATCAAATATTACAAATGAGTTTTGGTGGGCTACCAAACCCCTTTTTTTTGGGTTTGGTCATGCATTGACATTGGCAATCTTGACCTAAGGCACTGATGTTAGTAATACTTCCTATTGACATTGGTGGCATAGCCAATGTCAACAACCTTAACATTATATTTTTCAACCCCAACCACCACCCTTGGGATTACACCCTCAATTTAGGGCAACTTAGCGATCACGTATATCTCCCTCACCATGAAAACCAACCTTGGAGATCAAAAATATCTCCCTGACCATGAAAACTAACCTTGGAGATCACTTAAATTTGCACCCATGATGACTTTGATCAAAGATCATGAATATGTCCTTGACCATTGAACCATTTAAATGAACCTTGCATTGATTGTCTCGACTACTTTTGCTAACTTGCTATAGTTGGCTATTGTAAACATGGATGTATATTAGGTATTTTAGATTACTACCAAGCTAATCTTGTTACTTGTAACCTTTTATGTTTACCAGGAACATTTCCTACCTCAGATACCTCAAACACATTGACATTTGGAGCTACAACTTTGATCATTTTAACCTTATAAACTATCATTTACAAGCTATGATTTGGTTATTTCTATCTGAGTTCTCCTCACCTTTACCTATTATTCATTGTGTTTACGATCACTCATAGTAGTATACATTCAAGTAGTGATGTTACCATGCTTTCTCTCAACATCCACCCACCTAATTAACTACTTATCAAACTAGTACCCGATTCCATATTCTCATCCATCAGTTCCTATTTTGAGGGGGGATACCTTATCCCATACTTGGAGCATCCAACTCCTATTTTTATCTTGAAATTTGTTAGCATAAATTATAAGACAAAAAGGGGCAAATGTAGATATCAAAATTGTGTCACACATGTTTGTAAATCCTTGTGTCTAATCCCCCCTATGGAGCCCCTTTTTGTAATTATCCTTCTTAACCCATGTTTTTACCCCTCACACAATTGATTAATTTAAAATATTTAATTAAGTTAATTAAAATCTACTTATGCCACCTTACCTAGCTACCTCATCCTAAGACTAATTCTTACCCTCTAAGTCACCTCAATACTTAGTCCCCTAATCCTAACCACCTATGACTTGTTCTCATCCCAACCATAAATTCCTAACTAACTACATCCTTCTTAACCTCACATTTCTACCATTTCCTAACAAATACCACACTTGGTAAGAGAAATAATATAAAATAAGCTAAAAATAGCCCTTTTACATATTCTCATGCCACTGACGTTGATCAACCCATGACCAACATCAATGGATCACCGACATCGATT
Source organism: Torreya grandis (assembly GCA_037957365.1). Classification (NCBI taxonomy): domain Eukaryota; kingdom Viridiplantae; phylum Streptophyta; class Pinopsida; order Cupressales; family Taxaceae; genus Torreya; species Torreya grandis. The sequence continues at coordinate 712,405 of JARHVA010005366.1, forward strand.
ACTTAAGCCAAATTCCAAGCTAATGTTAAGGTTAGTAAAAATAAAAAAACTCAGTCATTTGTATACAGGCTTTAGGATTCAACTTCCTACATCTGG
>JARHVA010005366.1:720000-757500 GCA_037957365.1 Torreya grandis
ATCATTGAGATTTCATCTATTTTATTTAGTTTTCATGTATTTCACAATATCATGTTAGAAATTATTTCTTTGTGATATGTTTCATGTGATAGTTATTTTACAACACACAGGTTTCTAGTTGACTTTATCTATTTTTGTATTGTCACTATCTACCCATCTATGAAGGGAGGGTCATTACCTTGTTGGGAGATTATGTGGGGGATCAATGGTTCACGGTTGGTGTGAAAAAGTAATTAGATGATATTCTCCCTCCCCTTCTAGTATTCAACCAATAGAGGCTTTACTTAGGTTTATTTGTGGATAATAAGGAGTACATTTAGACTCGTATGTTTTATGGAACATTGTATAATTATAAATTGATTTTGATATTTGTAATATTTAATACTTTTACTATTTGAAGTTAAATCTATAACATCAATAGTTGGTTTTTATATCTTTACCTTTTGTATTATTTAATTAGCAGTGATTAACTGATTATCTTGGGTAAATTATTACTTTTCTATGTTGTACTTGTGTAAACAAATAAACATTTATTATCAAATGATCATGATATAAACTAATCAAACAAATTAACCTATTAGTTTAAAGCATAAGTTTATTTAAAGATTCATTTTGTTAAAGATCATTAGTGCTCATGTAATTTTTTATTTAGTTGAAAAAGAAATTCAACTTAATTCTAATTAACCTTGAGCTCAGGGTTGTTACATTGTGGTATCAGAGTTGAGGCTCAAACTCTTCGACTTAATGAGTCCAATAACATATTATTATTCTTATATATTTATAAAGAATAATGTCGCATAAAAGGTATTGAGAATACTACGGCTGATTGGCTCAACAGAAATCCACCCACTACTCTCATGTATCAACCCATTCCTAGTTTCAATCTAAATAGAATTTATAACCAATGATTCGCTTCTATGAATATCCTCATTCAAGAACAAATCCTTCATGAAGGGTTGCATCCATGATATACGAGGATTTCCTATGTAGCAAGCCAAGATCTACAAATGTCTTCAGAAACGACAATACAAGAAAATCATCATCAAAACACTGGTGTTATCTTCATAGAAAGGTTAAATAGTGAATTATTGTTCACCAATTCACTGAACTCCTAAAGCATCCTTTATGGACATGGCTAATTAAAATCTGGTCTCCACACAATGAACATCTGTATAGATGGATATCAAGATATGGACCACACCATATCCATGAAGAAGAGAACCATGATCAAGACAAGGTCATACATACAATCATCAGAAGATAGCTAGAATGGGAATCTTACTTCTACATCACTCTTCGCTATCATGCATGTGAAGCTAGACCCCATCACTAGCATCTTTTTAGTACATTCTAGCTAAGGTGTCATTTCTAGTCGATAAGTGAAGATGACCTACTGACTGAAGTGGAAGCAATGTTGGACCCACCAAGCTAAACATATTCATCCAGCGCATCTAATAGCATCTCCCTATAGATTAACTTTTATGCTATAAAGTATGATGGGACATGACACCACCTTGGCATAGATTCCAGGCAGGACCTCCCAAAATACTATAAGTAAGCCTCTCTACCATAGAGTTTGCATCAACAAATTTCTAAGCCTTCTTTAGAAATATAGTAGCCTTGTTTAAAGAGTATTCTCTTCTCTTACCCTTTTCGAAGGATCCTGAGAATCAAAAATTCAAACAAGTGTTTTTACAAAAAAAGTGTGTGAGTTATTAATATAGTGAATCCATAGCGATTTGGCCCTTGCCTACTTTCTCGAGTTTTCTACAAAGAGAATTATTGAAGGAGTAGGTGTCTACTGATGATAAAAGAATGGTATCAAAGCCAATAAAAGGAATTACTGTTGGAATATATCTGTAAGAATTTCTTGTCATACTTTTGAGTTTCTCTACTTTGTAAAATTCTTTGGGAAAGTCATTACATCAAGTCCCTAGTCATTTTCAAATTTTCATAGGCCCTTTTATCTCTACATGTTCATTTCCCTTACCATAATTTTCTCACTTACCAAAACCTCAATCTCCTACAATGGAATTTGGTAAATCCCAAACATCCTCCATAGTAGAAATTATAAATGAATCCAAACTAGAAGGACTATATGAGATTCCTCCTTTTGTCCCAGAACAATTATCTGACGATACAGATATCGAGATCACTGAAGAAAACCTAGAAAAGGAAAATAGTCTATACAAACCTCTAGCTATCAAAGCTTCACAGGTATATAAGAATTCTGAGATTTTAAAATCAAAATTTGTGTATAAATCTACTTATTTGTCATTTGTCAAGCCTAGAATCAAATCTGTCGAATTGACTCTCAGTTATAAGCCCAAGTGAAATTTCCAAACAAATTTATTATCTTTACTACCTAAACCTGAAATCAATTATATCAGGTCACATGAAGATGTAAGATTTGTACATTTTGGTCTTATAAGAGTCCACATAACTCCATTGATTCCTGATAATATTAAACTTGTAATACACTTAGTCCTGTGTGATAAATGCCAAGTAAGCTTTCGACATGCCTGTCAAATATCAAGTCTTGGTCACTTAAATGATGAGGTTATATGTTTTGAGTTTTGTACAAACCTCTTCGTCGCAGTTCATGACAAAGGATGTAAAGAAGTCATGTTTTGTTCTTTAGATTGTTGGGGATTATTCACCTCTCTTTTTGATCTAGATATGTTTGGTGAATTTAAGTATGCCTCCATTAATATTTTTGTCATATACAGTATGACTAATACGAATCACCTAAAGATCCTTAAAAATCTGCCATTTGCCAGAAGACTTAGTGGTACTGTCCAACTTCAGAAAGGTCATATAGAGTCTATTGAAATACCTTCTAATTAGAAACTTGACTAGTTGAAAAATGTTTCTCCTAGAATGAAAGGTCATGCCTCAGTACATAAAAGTGATGGTAGAACTATTAATGTACTTCCTAGATCTTTGTCTATAAATTCTTCTATTCTTTCTCCTTGCATACCATCAACCTCTTCCTCTCAAAGAGCTATAAAAATAGGTCATATTCTAATTGTAGATGAGGAAATTAACTAAGGACTTGATTTGAAAGATCAATTACCTTGTACAATGATGAATCTTGTGAGAGAAGATAGTTTAGAATTTTATACAAAAAATAGAGTAAATCTATATAAAGGTGGAAGGTGGCCACCACATAAAGGAATCCATAAGTAGCCCACATGTATAGTACAATACTTTTCTACTGCTTATCAAGGAGATATTGAACCTTCTAGTGAATTCAAGCATATAAATTATGTGTCAAGGTTCAATTCCCATTTGTCATAAAATTTTGATGATCTATGTAGAGATGTAATATATATCCAAAATAGTATAGAAAAACTAGCTATTCTTGAAGACAATACCAATGCCCTCTGTACAAATATACAAAATCAATTTTCTTCTATTGATTCTAAATTAGTAGCTTTGGATGAAAGCCTTGAATGGCTTGCAAAATAGGATCAAAAGGTAGAATCCTCTATAAACATATTAATCTACAGAATTGATCTAGGTCCCAATTTTGAGCCCAAAACAAAATACCCCAATACTACACTCATGCAAAGGACCCATGTCCAACTACAGCCTTGGTACCTCAATATTGATGATCTGTTAAATCCCTTAAATGAGATTTCAGCATGGTGCAACTCTATGAGAGTCATCACCATCAATTCTCATTTAGATCTTGCAGGTGCTACTAATTTTGCTTCTAAATTCTTTTGGGGAATTGTAAATCAATGGTGGGCTTCCATGATCAAAGTAGAATAGTTTGAAAGATTACATAACCAACCTGATCCTCTAGCTACTTTATTCCATTTACTAATAAATGAATTTGCTCCTCTAGTCGCAAATCGAGAACTAGAATCAAAGAAATGGCTTCTCAAAATGGAGCTTTGTGATTTAAAATAATTTGATGCTTTTGCCAAATAGTTCAGAGAATTGGCATACAAACGTAAGAGCTTTTCCTCCACAGAGATTAAGATCAATTTTTTTCATGCTTTACCGTATAACCTTATTGATAAAGTTATTGCCTATATTGATCTTAAAGGACTAACCATTAAATATCTCTCACTCTCTGATGTTATTGATTTTGCCAAGCAACAAGCTATGTGTTTAGTCTCTAAGACTAATTCCATTCAAAATCTCACCAAGCATCAAGCCTCTCAAATCACTCCAACATTTCCTGAAACAACCCCTTTCGGTTGTCGGCCATTTGTACAACCTCGCAAGCAACAAAAGCAATGTCACAAGCATCTTTCTTTCTGGCGTCACTCTTTTCCTCACAAGCACTCCTATGCTCCTCCTCACCATTTTCTTAAGAAATGTCGCACTGCTCGTCCTCCATCCCAATAGCCTATTTTCTACATTTGTCACAAACTTGGCCATATTGCTCGTCAGTGCCATTGAAAAAATCTTGAAGTCAAAGTTGTTTTCACTTCCAATGTAATAACATGGTGGGATATAGTTGATTCTGATGAAGATCTCTACCTACAAGATGACATCTATGAAGCAATTCTAGATGATCTCCCTGAAGAGGATTTATAAGAAAACAAAGATGTCGATGCTTCCGAGTCATTAGTTGATGACTTGGAACAACCACTCACCAACATGCAAAGACCTTGGTACCAACCTCGACACCATGATAATTCATAACTATCTTATGAAGCACATGGTACTTGGTCTCATCATCACCATGAAGTACTAGAATGAGACACAAGACCAAGGACATGAGGATACTTTAGAAGAGAAGGATCAACCAGGGGGAGATAAACCTTAATGCCATGAGTACCTCCAACATTTCAAAGGCCTCAACATCTTCCTTTGCAATTTCAGATCTCTTTCAATCCAAGTGCCTCTTGGATTAATAATAAGTTCACCAGCATAGATTCTCCAAGAGAAATTCTAGCACCAAAGATAGAGCCACAATGGGATATATTGTTGCCCATAGAAGAAAAAGAAGAGGATGAAGAATTAGAAAGTTCTTTCTACTTAGATCAAGATTATTGTCCTGGTGAATGTAGTAATCTCTAAGAAGAAGAAGCAGAAGACATCTACCTTAAACAAACTCTTATTCAAGATCCAAGGAGACAAAAATTGGTATGTACAAGCATTCCTCCCTTAGAAATTCCACAACTAGATTATCTAACACAGTTGATTAATGGAAAGTTTGCCCAGTTCATCACTTTTGAAATCAATGGTCGACTAGTAAATTCCTAGATTGATATAGGAGCTTCTCTCTCCTTTGTTAAATCATAGCTCATCCATGACTGGAAGACATTAGATGACACCATGGCTTACAAGAGCCTAGATGTCCAAGGGAATAGTTTCATTTGTAATAAATATAAACATCAGCAGACCCTTTGGATACAAGATAAAATCTTCCATGCTGATTTCTTTGCCCTAGATAGGATGCCTGTAGATATCCTACTAGGAGGTGCCTCTATAGACAGATACCACCTTATGGTTTAACCACAGAGTATCATGTTTACTATAGAAAATGAAAGGCTTAGAATTCCTCACCTCATTTATGCCACTAAATAATTTTCTACTTCAATAACTCAAATACCTGAGATAATAATCCTTGCTAAAATACAAGCCATAGGTGAAAAGATTAAAACCACTATCTTTTCTGACAACCCTCAGCAGTTTTGGTAAAAATATATGCCTGAGATGGATATCAAAGTCATTAAAGGAAAACATATGAATATTGGGAAAAAGATCCCAATCCCAACACAAGATTATAATGATATGGAACTATAGATCAAAGAACTGGAAAGTAATGGTTTTATTAAAAAATCAACTTCTCCTTACTACTGTTATACATTTATGGTTAACAAACATTTTGAGCAGAAGACAGGAAAGAAAAGGATGGTCATTAATTATCAACCATTAAATGCCATTACTCAACCATTTCCATATCCAATACTAGATAAAAAACTATCTGTTGGAGAAAGTAGCAACATGTAAATACTTCTCCCAGTTTGACTATAAATTTAGCTTTTATCAGATAAGAGTCAAAGAAGCCGATAGAAAAAAGATAGCATTCAGTTGTCCATTCGGCCATTTCTAGTAGACAATAATGCCTTTCAACTTGATGAATGGCCCTACATTCTACCAAGCTCATATGCATAAAATATTTCAAGGAAAAACTAATTTCTTGTGTGTATACATAGATGACATACTGATTTTTAGTCATTCACTTTCTGACCATTTTACTCAACTCTCCAAATTCTTTGAATTGGCACAAAATGTAGGAATCATTTTATCAGAGACAAAAATTTAGTTATGCAAAACTGAATGCAACTTTCTTGGAATGGTGATCCAAGATTCAAAACTGCAAATTCAACCACATATAAAAAAAAAGGTCATCAGTTTTCCAGACATTCTGGGTAAACCCCAGCTCCAAGCCTTTTTGGGATTATTGAACTATCTAAATAGCTTTTATCCTAACTCTGGTGAAGACAAGTTTCTACTTCAAGAACTTCTCCAGAGAAAGAAAGCTTTCAAATGGAAGGAAGAGCATGCAGTTGCTATCCACAAAATCAAATCTAAAATGGTCTTACTTCCTGATTTGCATATCACAAATTTTGATCAAATGATAGTTTATACTGATGCCTCCGACACTACATGGGGAGGAGTACTTGTTTGTGTACATAATAATAAACAATTCATCTATGAATTCTCTAGTAGGGTATTTAGTACTGATGTTCTTAAATGGATCTTTTCTTATAAGGGGATCTATGCTATCAAAAAGTGTTTAGAGAAGTTCATGTTAAAACTTCTGCATTTGCCACATTTTATTGTTCAAACTGATTATACTAGATTCCTGACCTTTAGAGAAAAAGATCATGGTCAGAAAGATGGTTGCGATAAATATATTAGATGGTAAGCCTTTTTTCTTTAGTTCAACTTCTCTGTAGAACACATAAAAGGTACTGAGAATACTATAACTGATTGGCTTAGCACAAATCCACCTGCTACTCTCATGCATCAACCCATTCCTAGTTTCAATCTAACCAGAATTTACAACCAAGGATTCACTTTTATGAACATCCTCATTTAATAACAAATCCCTCACGAAGGGTTGCATCCACAGTATATGAGTATTTCCTATGCAATAGACCAAGATCTAAAAATTTCTTTAGTAGTGACAATATAAGCAAATCATCATCAAAAAACTGGTGTTATCTTCATAAAAAGGTTAAATAGTGAATTCTTGTTTCACCAATTCACTAAACTCCTAAAGCGTCCTTTATGGACATGGCTGATTAAAATCCAGTCTCCACACAATGAACATCTATATAGAGGGATAATAAGATACTGACCACATCGTATCCATGAAGAGGAGAACCATGATCAAGACATGGTCATACATACGATCATTAGAAGACAACTAGAATGGGAATCTTACTTCTACATCACTCCTCACTATCATGCATGTGAAGCTAGACCCCATCACTAGCATCTTTCTAGTACCTTCCAGCTAAGGTGTCTTTTCCAGCTGATAAGTGAAGATGACTTGCTAACTAAAGTGGAAGCAATGTTGGACCTACCAAGCCAAACATCTTCATCTAGCATGTCCAATAGCATCTACCTATAGATTAACTTTTATGCTATAAAGTATGATTGGACATGATGCCGCCTTGGCATAATTCCAAGCAGGACCTTCCAAAATACTATAAATAAGCCTCTCTACCATAGAGTTTGCATCAAAAAAATTTATAAGCCTTCTTTAGAAATTTAGTAGCCTTGTTTCAAGAGTGTGCTCTTCTCTTTCCCTTTTTGAAGGATCCTGAGAATTAGAAATTCAAACAAGTGTTTGTACAAAAAAGTGTGTGATTTATTAATATAGTGAAGCCGTAGCCATTCAGCCCCTGCCTACTGTCGCGGGTTTTCTACAAAGAGAATTATTAAAGGAGGAGGCATCTATTGATGATAAAGTGTGTGATTTATTAATATAGTGAAGCTGTAGCCATTCAGCCCCTGCCTACTGTCACAGGTTTTCTACAAAGAGAATTATTGAAGGAGGCATCTACTGATGATAAAAGAATCATAGTAAAACCAGTCAAAATAATTGACACTTGCAAACTTATTTTGGATAAATGAGAAGTGTCGCAGTGCAAGGTCATGTGGGATCAATATTATGAAGATAGTGATACTTGAGAAGATTATGAAAGGTTTCACAAGCTTTTTCCTCATTTGTTTGCTTAGTATTTTGTTGGATATTATGTTTACTTTTTGTTGAACACTATTTTATCTGAAATTTTTTATTGAAATAAGTGTCATCAAGATGTTGATCAACTTTAAGGGGGAGGGATGTTACATCCTTATTTTCCTCTAAACTCATTAATCTATTTGTGATTGAATTTTTTGGTTAATGATTGGTTATTTTAATATCTTAAATGGCTGGATTAGTAACATGTTGATTGTAGATAGTTATTTATTACTTATGATAATGATAGTTAACTTGATGTTAGATATTTTTATTTTATTGTGATACATTTTAATCAGGATTATGTAGTTTATTTAGTTTAAATTGTTTATTATGATTATTTCATGATATGGTATAATTATTGTTTATTTTATTATGGTGGATGGAGGATGGAGTCCACCCTCTTGACTATGATCGAGGGTTAATATCATCGTAGACAACTGAAAAGATAGAAACAAGTGGGGGATGAGATAATGAAATGATAACCTTACACAAATGAATTAGAGTAGAGTTCTACTTGATTAATTTTTCTTTGATTAATATTATTTGTTTACAACACGCATAATAGTAATGTCATGTTTCTTTAATTGATAATATTATTGTCAATATTTCATATTGCTTAAACTCATGCTAAAGTATCTAGGATGTGGTTTCATAAATTAAAATTTTACTTGGTTGTAATACATGTTTATAATCATTGTAACTTATGATTCGATGTCCTTGTATAATCTTTCTTGAATGAGAAGTCTTATTCCTTTGTCTTGACATTGACTGTACTTAGGACTGGTAATATTTGGTTTGAGTACCATGTTGTCATGTCATGTAAAGTAAATATGATGTTGTTTTATAAAGTTTATTCCATATTAATAATGTTTTGGAATAACTTTAGGATATGTTTGGATTAAATTAAAGTCTTAGTTCATAATGCAAAGGGTTTGGTTATCTTATTGATTAATAGTTTTACTTAGAATAAGTTTGAGCTAGTGAGGGTTTTCAATATTAAATCAAGGTATAATTGTATTAATCAAAGGCATATTGAATATTGAAAAGTTTGATGTCTTATCATAGATTATGTTTGAAACTTTGATTAAGGCATATTGTTTTGAATGGTCAAAATCCCTCTTTCAAACCTTAATGATTTGCATGAATATTTGATTTGGAATATTTAAGGAATATAGGGTATATGAGTTGTTTGGGTTATATAATCTTCAATCCATAAGGTGAAGATTTATTGATTTCATTTAGTTGCATGGTTTGGTCATGATGCTTTTTCTACTAGTTAACTTGAGCATCGAGGGTTTCTTGGCAAGCTAACATGCCAAAAGTATGGGAAAATATTGATGGAACTAGAGATTAATTTGGTGGAGACCCATTATTGTGGGGTATTTTTAAGGTTTTGATATACAACTTGGAAACAAAAGAAGATATATGGAGGTCAACGGTTTATAGGAGATTAGGATGGGTCATGGAGAGCTAGGCAGAGAAGATTATTGAATCTTTATAGTACCTAGTTTTGCATTTTAGGTAGGGTTTTGTTGATATTATATATGGGTTTTCCCTTTCGATAAAATATATAAAATATTTTGGGTTTCCATTGATTATTTTAAAATGGTTTTTATAAATTTATTAGTTTCATTTAAAAAAAAATAATAAGTGGATGGTCCTGTGGATGGGTATGGCCCACCCACAAGGCCAAAAACTTATACTCCCCATTTTGAATGGTTATATATATATATGGAAAATGAAACTGAGGTATTTTGGTGATTAGGGTTACATGTGTTTTCTAGAATATTATGTTAATCATTTTAAATTCAATAATAATTAATAGTTGGTTGTAAGATTTAAATTTGATATTACCCTTTGGATGGTTTTTGTAGACATCTAACTACTAACAATATTTGTGTTTAAATTGTCAATCTTACTTGGATTGCACTCAAATGCATAATTTAGTCTAAAAGGACTAAAAATTCACTAAATGGTTTGAGATTGTCATATACAAGTGATGATTTATGCTAATGTATCACTAAATATAGAAATTCATTTTATGTGATTCCTAGATTTGATTAATTCATTTTGATTCAAAATGATGATTTCACTTTTTTGTGCTCTAGATCACTCTTTTGTCCTAACTCATTAGTACACATCATTTACCTTTGTTATTTTGTGTCGACAACATCCTAAATTGGATAACAGTCTATATGCATCTAACATCACCTTCTAATTCTTCTCGATTCAAATTACAACCCAGTAATATGACTTTTTGACCATTTTGATTAATTAAGCACCAATTTCTAAATAATTGCATCAAAATTAATTAATCTTGTTTAAGTTAATTAATTCAAATCAAGAGCTTAAGTGGATTTTCTATGGAGGTTATTGAATATTTCATTATTAAAAACTGATTCTCAATATATTCATCACCTAGTGACATGATCTATCAGGTGGTATCCTCAAGCCATAAATGCACTAAATATTAGTTTTATAGGCACCCATGCCTCATTAATGCCCCTTCCTCCCAAATCATTATGAGTATATTTATGGATTTAATTGAAAATATTAGATTAATTCATGGAAATACATCTCAATATTGAGATGGGATATCATGGTTGATCCTAGTCCATTTTAAAAATCTATAAATAGAAGGGCATAAAACATCATTTAAAAGCTAAATCATTGTAAACTTATAATACAAAATTATCTCCATAATATTTTTTTGTGTTGATCATTGTGTGTTATTTGCAAGATTCATTTGATAGGCATAGATTAGATTTATTATCTTTAGGATAGGTTATGCATAATGGTCTTGAGACAATGGAGGTGCTTGGAATTCATTGTTGAGAAAGACAAGAACACTATATCAAGGGGAAAAACATGCTTGGAGCTACTCTTGGATGGTAGAAACATTGGGAATGTAATTGGTATTTTTTTTTCAATTTTTTCTTCATCATAATTTTCAAACTCTGTTGGAATAGGTTGTCTTAGTTTGTTAGGTTCTTTATGAATTTTTCATGGATTTATTGACAAATGTTTGAATAACCAACTTTGTAATCCAATCCTACATCTTGGCATGCACAATGGGGCTTGTAGAGTCCATTTAAGCAAGTAAGACATCATGGTAATTTAAAATTTCCATTATAGTCACTTAAAATTCCTTAAAAAATAAATTTTTGATTATTTTCCCATGTTTATAACATTTTTTATACACTCATAGGTTACATAGTCAATGTCGATGGTTCTTAGTGACTGCTGATGGTTAGGGCCAACTGGTCATAGTTTGGTTGCAAGGGAAGATCCTCTTAAAAATTTATATTTTGAGCATTTTCTCAAGATTATTGATAATAATTTGGGTTTTCTAAGTCTCTAGTCTGAACCAAATCATGATCAAAATGGTATCTTTTAGAGTTTTTATCCTATCATAGGCTTGCTAGGTTTTTGTTGAAATTATATCTTGCCTAAAAATGTTTTGAGCTTTATTAAACATTATATTAGCTAATCTAAATCTTTAACTCTCTATTTTGAATATATATTTTTATCTAGAAGGTTTTACTTTTAGATATTTTATGCTACCAAGGCTGACAAGTGCTTTTTATCTAAATATTTTCATGCCTTTGGTTCTAAGGGTAACCATCGATGGTTATGTTTTGATCCACAATGATTGGTTAAAAATCCATTGGTGATGGTATTGAATGAAGAGACAATGGTAAAAAGGTGACCATTGATGGTATCGATGTTTTTAAAAAAAACACAAACCTGAGAGCAATAAATCCAAGTTTGCTTGTTTCAAAGTGAAAACAACTTCCAAGGTAAACTACACCATCTAATTTTTTATGCAGGACTAGTGAGGAAAGTGATCAATTTGATCTTAATTAAGTCTTTTCAATGTATTTTTTGGTTATTTAAAATAACTAATAACTTTCCTTTGGTGTTTAAGAGGCATTTTTTTTTTGTTTATATTGAATGTTTTATGATTGTTTTTTAAAACATTTTTGCAACTTAAGGCCAAGGGGGTCAAAGAACATGATAAACCACATCATTTCAGTGATTAAAACCAAAATCAATTCAAAATTTCAATCCTTTTCAAAACATTTTTGTTTTTTATAAGTCATCTATCATTGCTTGGTTAAATTTATTTGAGCAAAAATGAAGTTGTGCATGTATTCTCTCCCTCCATCCCTATAGGGAACTTGTGAGATCAAAAGTGCCATTTTAATTGGAAATTGTGCCTTTGTACAAGTCATAAAAATGAATTTGTTTAATCTCTACTCAAAATCCACATGGTTTTGATGATCTAAAAATAACCTATAAAGCCTTTTTACTTAGATTTTATTTCATTCATTTTGGCTTGTGAGGGGGACTTCATTACCTCCCATGAGTTCTATAGGGAAGATTTGATTTGTGGATTCATCTCCTATCATCTTCTTCAACCCCTCTCCATGAGTTAGGTATATAAATTGGGATAGCCCCACTATGATGGTGGTTTGAGTGGTTAAACCATCTTCATTAGTTGTAAGCTAACTTGAAACATATGATCATTTTAGACATCGCACTACACTGAGAAAGTGACAAATATAGTCATTCTGAAAATGATAAGACATTTTTATAAAAATCCATTTGAAATGGATATCATTAATGTGTTTTTTATTTTGTGTGATAACATGAAAGTTGGTACACATGGGATAAATCTAGACGGTCATAACTTGTAGAGTTTTAGACAAACCCCACTTGCTATGGAAATATTGTTAATGCGAGGTGCACCCCAATGTCCATGTTTTCCCATTGTCACTTTAAATAAGGGGGTGTAAAATAACCTACCATATAATGTACTTTTACTTTGTATAAACACTTAATTTCCTCTCAAGTGGATGTATAAAAATGGACTTCAACAATATCATGCAACCTTGTTGATTTTAGGGATTTAGGATGATTACTTAGTTCTATTGGCGTATTTTAATATTTTTAGCTTACTTGATCTTGATTTGAGTAAAAAATTTCTTGTAAATAAATGTCAAAACCAAAACACATAATCCACAATTTCTTTAATAAGGAGGAATTACACTATCCAAGTGAAAAACAATCTTTTCCTTGTTCAAATTTGTTATATTAAACATTGTGTCATGTCATCTAATTGGTGCAGTTATGCTTCCCATTTGAGTCTATACCAATTTATTATTTTTTAAAATTCTTTCATTGATAGTTCAAATTCTAAATTACACCTTTCTAAGTTCATAAGGTTGATGTGTTAAATTGGGTTTACCACTTATACTTAACTTGAGGGAACTTGTTCAATTTGTAATTTGGATTGAAGGCCATTTATAGACTCATTATAATTATCATCATTGGTGGACTTAATTAATCTTGTGTATCACTCATACTTTGAGTCCTAGAACATATTTTATACTACCTTTCCTATTATCATGTGGCAACATTGTGCTAACCATTTGGTTCTAATTTTATACTTAGGAATTCTCGCATCTTTTCACATCATGAGTTTCTTGGTTTGTATTGTCTCCTTCCTAATCCGAAGGGATTTATTATAATTTTATAGTATAAACTCATTGAAGTTGAACTATATTTTATGTTATTGATGTATCACAAAAATCTAGGCTTTGGTGTATTAGTTTTCACCTTGGATTTTTGAGTTATCATACCCTCTTATTACTTATATGATTTCAACCTTATGCAAGGTTAAGTAATTTCATGAATACATTCTTCTAATTATGTGTGCTTCTAAACCAACTTTATTTAATAGTCTATTTCTTACCTTAGTCATTTTTTAGAGGAAAGATCAAAATCCATACCTTGTTTAAGGATTTGCACAACATTGATCCACATCTAGTCAAACGTATAGAGAAGCCCTTTTTAGACAAGACTCAAAGGTTCACTCATAGTGGTGTCCATTATGGTTCTAGTTATGAGGAAGATCATTATCATGATGATCAAGACAATTCTTTTATCTTTGACAACATTCTTACAACTGTAGGATCCAAAAAAGAGTATACTGAATATCAAGAGAACCAAGATGAAGCACTCTTTAGGTTGAATTAATCTAGTGATAGATTACCCTTAGAGTTTACTATGGAGCAATTTCAAACCTTAGTTATAGAAGGAGAAAAATAATGAGAGCAATTTTTAAAAACAATTGTACAATCAAACATACCTTTTTATTCTAACAAGGGAAAATAAATACTTATAGAGTCAAAACCAACTGATCAATATCTTATCACAAAGATTAAGGAAATAAGTCAATGCTATGTTGATCATCTTATCATGGATTTTTTATACTATCTAGTTGTTACTTCATTCCACAATGATCTTTCCAAGGAAAAAGGAAATGTGATTGAAACTACACAACAAAAACTGGTTGAGAACACAATAACAATTAATCAATGTGTCTAAAATGAATAAAGCAAGACACAAGAGGTTTTAAAAAATGTTTCACTAGACATAGAACACACATTATTCAACCATCAAGAGCCTCTTGTCACTTTGTAAAATCAGAGACCAAAAAATTTAGTTTGAATTGAGGAAATCCCTCAAGACAATTTGGCTAGTTCATATAAACCAACACGTATAATGGTGATTAGACAAAACACTCCCCAAAACAAATAGAACATTGTTATTTCAAGGTAACATATTTATATAAATCATTCTCTTACATACTTGACTCAAAGACTGAACCAAAACCATGTCAAGGATCGTAAGGTGTACATTCCTACCAAATCCATGCACCAATAGGGGCACATTCCACCCCAACAATAACAATAGGGGTACACTCTACCCCCAAATAATAATAGGGAAACATACCACTACAAAAACATTATGTTCCACCCATAAATGAACCAAACATGTAAGATTAGAACTCCATGAAAGATATTTTGACATGATTAGAGACAAATAATAGATTTAATAAATACTAGTTGGATGAGATATGTCCATATCTGTTTGATCTAAATATTCTCCAAATTCCATTTCCATCTCATTTTGAAGCACTAAAGTTTGATAAATACAAAGGAAAGGGGGACCATGCAAATAGATTCAAGAAATTTTTATATTATGCCAAGAGGTTGCTTATAATAGCATGTACTTTCTTTAATTTTTCCTATGAAGTTTAGCAGGCTAAGCTCTAGAATAGATACTTAAGTTACTCAAGGGATCAGTTGCAGATTGGGATGACTTATCTAAAAAGTATGTCAACCATTTATCGTACAACATTGAGCATGAATTTACTATTGTTGACTAATCTAAAGCCAAACATCATGATGGATAAAGTTTTTTATACATACCTACAGAGATGGAGATCATTAGTAGGTCACTTTTAACATAATTTGATAAACAAATAGTTAGTGAACATATTTGCATAGAACTTATATCCTAAGGTTGTGCACAATCTATGACTAGATTGTGCTAACTTATTTGAGGAAATTATCGACAAAAGGGGTGCATGTTGAGAAGGCTTTTATTTCCAAGAGCCTTGTCAATATATTTACACAAGGTAAAACATTAAATATGACCCCATCTTCTAGTCAAACCATTATGAAAAAGAAACCAAAGGGTTTTAACAAGAATAAAAACATGGTTAGAAATGGGGTGACTAATATAAGGCATGCACAAATGGTGTAGGTTCTGCCAGCCCCAAATATACAATTAGCTCCTCCTAATCCACCACCTAATTTGTAGAGACAACCTCTATGGAGGATGAATCATGCTAATTTTAGAGTATTCAATAAATTAGGAGAGCCAATTGAAATAATTTCAAAAATCTCATAGAGGTTAACTTGACTGTATAGCCAGTACCAAGGCCATTTTCTCAAGAACAACCAAAACCAAATTGGTACAAAGATAATGAATGATATAAATTTCATCATGTTATTGGTCATGATGGCTATCATTAATCCAATTGTAATATATTATTTAAAAACTCATTGAGAGTGGTAAAGTTGAAATTAATTTGTCCCCTAATCAGAACACATATCAAGATATGGGAATCTACAAGGATCCCTTACCTTGAAAAAATCAATTGCCACCAAGGAACAACCAAAACCAAGTCCAAAACCAAGGATAAAACCAAGGACAAACATAGACTCATAACCAAAATCAAGGTCAAAATCATAATCAACATGATCATAATCATGATCATAATACCCATACTAATAATTTGGATTACAACAACATGCCTTATGTCTATAACAACATCATGGGATGCATTTCTACAACTCACATTTTCACTATTACTTTTAGACCATGTGACCCATCTCATGCTCCTCATAGTATGGGATCTGTTATTATAGGGTCAACACCCTCTCCTTATCTACATTGAGTTTGCACAATTTAGTCATAACCTCATTTACATGGGTTACTATTTCTAGACAACACCCTTCCTCTAATTATAATGGCTCCTTACAGACTCAAAATTGAAATAATGCAATTAGATGCTTGTACATCACCCTCTAAGGCCTTTTCCCTTGTCTTCTAATTATATTTGGTCCCTACCACCTCTAGTATATGCAGTCACAACTAGATGCTTTCAAGTTACTCTTTAGGGCCCTTTGCCCCCTTCTTTTATGGAACCTAATGTAAACATTATTCCAATAGATCTAAAGCTGACTATTGTGCTAGCCAAATCCATGTTATTGCATCCCAATGTTGAAAATAATTATAGTCTATTTGACTAATTGAGTACAACTCCTACACAAATTTCCATTTTGGATCTGTTACAAAGTTTTAAAGTCCATAGAACTATCCTAAATAATCTTTTAAAACAATCCACTATTCCCAATGATATAAATCATTAATAGTTGTAGACCCTTGTGGGATATTTGTCTTCATTTTTTCAAGTAATGTTTGATAAAAAGACATGTCTACACTTGGAATGAGCCATAATAATCCATTGTACATTGAAGTAATCATTTAAAACCATAAGATTAAGCATGTTCTTATAGATAATGGTTTAGAGTTGAACATCACATCTCTTGAGTTGGTATAGAGATTGGGATACACTATGAAAGACAAGAGATAATCACCATCAAGGCTTAAGATAATGCTGAGAAGGAGTCTACTAGTATTATTTAGTTGTCAATGATTGTTGGGTCCATTTTGCATCATACATCACTTCATATTGTGGACATTGTGTTGTCTTATAACATACTTCTTGGTCATCCTTAGATCCACAAAGTACAAGCTATTCCATCCACCTTATATTAGTTTCTTAAGTTTTCCCATGATGGGATTGAGGTCACTATTCTCATTGATCAATAGCCTTATGAGTATTTCAAATATCTTGAGGATGAGTTTTGCAATTATAATCATTGTCCAAGTTCTGAATTCATTATGAAGAAGAAAAAGGCTATAGTTTCACATCCACATCCATCCAATTATATCAACCCTAGTGATCTCATTTCCACTTCAGTTGATCCATTTCCTATAGCTCTTGTGAAATAGGATGTTATTAAAGACATGGGCATTTCCACATATAGTCTTAAGGATGCCTTACATGTTGCAAAGTTGCTTAAGACTCCAAAAACATTTGGTAAGCCTAAATGTTCAAAGAATCCTAAAAAAACCACAATGATTTGGCAATAGAAGAAGAAATAGTGAAAAACACCTATGGTTTTAATACCTATTATTGTGCAAAGGAAAGATCTAAAGGATTTTACCAAGGGAAAATGGTGATATTTTGAAGGTCTTGTTGATTGCTTTTAGAATCCAAAGTATCCTATCCCTAATCAGATCATGGATCATCTTGATTATATAGGAAAAGGCCTTGTCTCATAAGCATATGGAATCCTAGAACCCTTATCAACTAGAGTACCTAATTTGAATCATGGTCTCAGATTTATATAGCCTAGGGGTGACCTCATAACTTTTGATAGTGATTATTCCAAATTGACTAGTGATGACACTTCTAGTAGTGATGCATCATCCCATTATATCCTTTTTGATGAGATTGATGAAACATACCTATTTGATTCTAATGCAATTTTAATCTTAACTATTATATCTTCTAGTCTTGAAGAAATATCTTCCATTGGAGTTTCCCTACTAAAGCATAACCCTATACCTTTATTCAAGATTTTAATCTTGAATCAAACCCTCATTATTCTGTATGCCTTTGCCATCCTGAACTCATTGATTAGGAATAGTAAAATTTGGTCATATGTCCTAATGAGTTTCAAAATGAGGAATTAATTGCAGGATACATGGGCCTATGGGATTGATTGCCCATTGGTGATCACAAACAAGGTTTTGATTTTTTATTAGATCTTTTTTCCTACTTTGGAGAGTAGGCAAACTTTCTTGGTCACAATAAAAATGAAACATTGAGATCTTTGGTTGAAAACCTCTTTGAGGTGCTCGTTGATTAGGGAAAAAGCAAAGAAAAAGAAAAGCCTTTAAGTGAAAACATGTTTCAAGTGCTTTCAGGCATGAAAGTTTTCTCATCCCCTCAGGACATAGAAGGTTCATCTAGCCCAAGTTCTATAGCTGGTAGAATAATCTCTTCATCATAATAGAAAATGTTTGAGAATCTCACTCTTGATTTTATATAGGATTTTACTACTTGGCCTTTGTTGGTCAGACTTATTACCCAATTAATACTAGATTCTTAAATATGCTTAACATTAATTGTCAACCTAGGGTATGTAAGCTTTTCAAAGATGTCAATACTATATATGCATTATTAATTCATAGGCTAAATTAATTTTTGGTTGTATTAAAATGAACTCATACTATTTTCATCATATAAATATACAAATAAATTATTATAATAGAATGCAAAATTTCTTTGTACTTATGAATCACACATGCATCACACTTTATATAATCAGCCAGTAATGAAATCAATTCACAAAACACACTTTAATCTAAGAAGGTTCAGGATATTCACTAAAAATACTTCCAAGGGGGCCCTCTTCATTCAGAACTGAGTTCCAATCCTTCTCTAAGAGACTTACAAAAGCTTCTTACACAATCAGCCTTTTCATTACTCAGATCTGTAGTAATTAAAGGTTGCTACAAAAGATTACAATATTCAGAAATTAGAATGCAATTATTGTCTAAAATTACATCATTATAAATCTAATCTAAGTTATCCCATTAAATACATATGGTAGTTTATTAGCTTAACCAAAAACACTAAACTAGGAAAGGTACAAATAATTTGCAACTAACCCAGTCAACCCTTAGGTGGTTAGTAACTTAAAGTTACTTGTTTTTAGGACTGACTGGGTAAAGAAAAATATATGCATAATTTTTGTTTTATTTCTTTTCCCCTTTTAATTGACCTTGTCTTAATCATCCTTTGGTAGTACATGGAAAATTCACTTCATGTGAGGCGTCCATATAGCTATTATGGAGGATCCTCTTCAATTATATACTTTGTTCCTAAGATAGCTAGATATGTCCTTAAAATCCAATTTCTTATTGTCAC
The DNA here is from genome assembly GCA_037957365.1 of Torreya grandis. NCBI lineage: Eukaryota > Viridiplantae > Streptophyta > Pinopsida > Cupressales > Taxaceae > Torreya > Torreya grandis. Next base: position 739,647 of record JARHVA010005366.1, read on the forward strand.
AGTAATGGTTTATTTTTATTTAGTGGTTGTGAGCTACTGTAGGTGAAAAAATGTAGTCATTATGGGCAACTTGAAGATAAAATTTTTTAGTTGGTATAGGCAACTTGTAGGTGAAATGTTTGTAGCTTGTTAGCTGCTATGGGCAACCTGTAGGTGGAAAGACTATAGTTTGGTAGTGGCTATGGGCAACCTGTAGGTGGAAAGTTTGTAGTTGCTACAGGCTACCTATAGGTGAAAATCCTATAGATTATTAGTTTCTATGGGTTGGAATCCCCTTTTGCTATAGGATTCTCTATAAGTGCTATGATGAAGTGAGATTCTTGTAGTCTTATTCTATCCTTCAAATGTTTGTTAAATAAGGTAGCACAAGTATATAATCTAATTAAATCATCATTAATCCATAACACAACATATATATATATATATATATATATATATATATATATATATATATATATATATATATATATATATATATATTAAAGCACACATATAATCATTAATTCATTCATTCATTTACATAAGTCATGGATAGTTCTATGGGCTCATATGGAAATATATATATATATATATATATATATATATATATATATATATATATATATATATATATATGTATAACTGGGTATGGATGAGGTTATAAAAGTAACAATTGGTGACCTCAACACACCCCATACTTAATCTCTTGCTTATCCTCGAGAAAGCCTTTTCTACATTCCACAATATTTCTTGAAATCTAAGGGCTCAGTGCAGCCCATACCTTCAAATATATAAAAACCTTTATCATCATCTATGCTTTTCCACCTTTTCTTCTCCACTTCTCTATTAGCTAGCACATTCTCTTCCCAATCAAGAATCGAAAACCAAAATATAGGTGGATGAAACATCAACCCAAACCAACTTATCCTTTTTTTCCTAACAAGTTCAATGTACATATATACTCTATTTATAGTCTCTCTAATGTTCTTAGGGGAATAAGGCTCTTTTATTTTTAGGGTATCTAAAATTTCTGCCCATCTGTGCAAAAAAAACAAAAATTTGTTTTCCATCTCCCTCTATGAGGCTCAACTAGTGGTTATGGACCTCTACTTATTTCCTTATGACCCATACTCATGGAGTATCTATATTCATAAATACAATACATTCATCTATTATATCTTCTAAATCTATATATTCAACCCTAATCATGAGGGTAGCCTCTTTTTGTTTCTCTTGGTAGTCCTTAACCTATTTTTTTAATTATTTCATTTAGGATGTATGAGGTATAGGAATTCAATTAGACATCCCCTAGGTATATATTAGGATTACACTTTGTATCATGTGTCACATCATATTGATTAATGTAAAACTCACTCAACTATGCCTAAAAATCAAGATCAACATGTTTATAGACCTTAAAGAAAGACTTAGTATCACATACCATGTAGGACTGATCACTGTATATCCTATCATATTTGAATCTGAGCCACCTTTCCTCTAAGTATAAAAAATACACCCTAGAAGGTGATCTACATTCCATTAACATCTCAGAGGTCTCATACATGTTAGTGATATTTTCTTTCAATAATTGATCTTAGTCTCAACCTTTTCTAGGCTTTCTTTTAAATCATCTTGCTGCTCCCTTTCTTCAACATATACCTTAAACCTTTGTATCAGTTGACAATGATAAGTTTCATCATTACTAAAATTTTTTACGAAAATTCAAAAGATCACTAGTTTCTACTAGCCTATTAGCTGAAAGTTCTACATCAATCACTTCTTCTACTACATGTATTTTTGTAGTGGTCAATGCAGGAGAAAACCTAATGTAGAAAGGTACCAAAGCTAGATCATTATCTATTTTAGGTTCCTCTAAGGGTACACTAATGCCATTTATAGTTAAGGTAGATGAATCTGCTGTAAGAACTTTAAAGGGAGTTGTTATAGGCTCTTCCAATATCCTTTCCATGATTGACTCTTTTTCCATAGATGGCTCTATAAAATATGCTACTCCAAGAAGTGTTTATAGGCCTCTCTTGCCTTTTAACTTTGATATTTTATTCTTCAACCTATATATCTCTATCATGGCTTGTTCCAAAGTTTTGAAATCCTAGTTATGAGGAACTTTGTCTTACTCTATTGTTTCTTCCATGGTCCTTTCTTCAAGCAATTCTTCTTCTCTTACATGTTGATTTGACATTCTTATTTCTTCTTCTACATATCCTATTTGTTTGAGTAGATCCATATCTTCCTTTGTAAATTTAGGTTTTTCAAGTGAATACATTTCCTTTTCACTTAGAGACTCATCTTTAGTAGACCATTTTGATATTTCAAACCCATCAGAGGTCTTACGATTTTTGGGCTCCTTCTTCCTTCCTTCATCTTCACTGATGTTTATAGGTGAGGATATTAGGGTTCTCTTTTGTCTTTTAATTCTATGAGACATATTAGGAGGAGGTATCCTTATCTTTGATGCAGAGGGATTCTTCCATTTAGTCTTTTTTTTTAGGAGTGGGAGATATTGAAACTTATTCTTCCTATGTAGCTGGTGATGGAAGAACTTCTTCTCCTTTTGAAGGAGCCATGGTGGGAGACTCTACTTTTTATGGTGAAACTACAAGAGAAGGAATACGGTACTTAGTTTGTTTTGGTGGACTTTCCTCCTCCATGTCCTTAGGAGGATGCAATAATTGTATTCATCTTTCCCTACCCATAGCAACCACAGGTGAAATTTGAGTATCTACGAGTTGGTTAGTTGTACTAGTGCCTGGAATATCCTCTTACATTTATTTATGGACTTGTTCCTTAGGATATTCTTTCTCATTATTTTACTCTTTTTATTGAGGTTCACTAGTCCTTAGGGTTAGAAATTATTCCCAGGTGAGGTCAGGTCTAGTATTGCTTATTCCTTGTTTAACCAACAATGAAATCAAGCAATGATGAGACAAAGCTCTTTCTACCCCATTTTGGTATTATTTAGACATTTTAATTAGGATATTTCACAAATGGTTTGGGACATTAGTAGTCCTTTCATGCCTTAAATTATTCAAAAAATTAAATTAGAGAGTATAGATCAAAGAGTACCTTCCTTCACATGTCAGAGATTTGATGATATATGAGGCCACCTCCCTCTAGGCTAGGGTTATATTGAATTTCTCTACACCTTTTTTTAACACTAGCATTTCATTATCTTGATAGAACTATTGTCTAGCTAGTTGATCATTAGATTTTTATTCCTAGTTTTCCCTTGTTCTTGGCAACCCAATAACCTAGCTAACCAGTTTCTCTTTACTAAAAATGTAATGCCAAATATTTTCACTTAGTCTCCTATAAAATTTATTAAATTTTTTTGAGAGAGAAGTTCTAAAACATGTTTTAGTTTCTCAAAATAGGTAGCCCGTCCAATCCTATTGAAGATGGCCCAACTATCTGGATCTCCTTGCAACTGCCTATGACCTGAAGGTTCTCTTCTCACTACTGAACCTCCCATTCTGGCTAGTTTATTTTCCTATGATTTTTTTTCAAACATATATCTCTTCAAAACATGAAATTTTACCTTTAAATTATTGCTTATATCAAATAAGGTTTCTTCAAAAATGGTGGTTTTGGTTGTAGGGTATAATAATTTGTAGCTTAGGTCTTTGTTTAAATGAGCTATGTTCTCAAAATTGATTATTTTTCCTCATCATATTTTAGTGTAATCATGGACTTTCACTCCACACACATAGATTATCATGTGATTGATTTCCTACAACATTCTTTCCCCCATGTGAGAGGTCACTTGTCCCAAAGTGACGTGGTATGTGTAGGATGAAAAGAGATAAGATGGGGTCATGAATAGGGTGTGATTATTTACTTGACATGGCTCATGAAAAGACTCAATAAATAATGTTTTAATGATTAAATATGTTTTTTAATATAATGCATGATATTTTAAAAAATAAAGTTCTTTTCTATGACTAAAAGATACACCGTACCTTTTTAACCATTTTGTTCTTAGGTTTGTGAGATAAAATCTACATGTGAGTTTTTATCAAAATGGAAGCTTAGCTTGTTTTTTTCTCATGTAATTTTTACTTTGGTGGTCATTATTTTGCTACATTTTTACCCTTAGCTAATTACGTGATCACAATATTTTGTCCTTCAATGATGCTCTTACTAATCTGCATACAATCATGATGACCTGCAAAGGGCTACAGTAGTGGTATGAGGGATTATCTACATCCCTCCACAAGGTGGTCACTACAAATCTTTACTGGTTATCCTAGTTAGATCCTTTATGAACATGGAGGAGAGTGTGTGATGGTATTTTCTCTTTATCTCCTTTGCATGAGCCTACTGATGGCTTTTTTTTCTATCTTACTCCTAGTGAAATGACGATGGTTGTTGATGGAATCATTTTTAGGGAAATTTTGATTTAGAAATCAAATAGTCTATCAAACTTAGAACCTATATGCTAGAAAGGATCCTACATGTCACTTGTTTGCATAGTGAAATAATTTTACATGAAGTGACTAAAAGCTGGGAATGGTTCTTTTTTATCCCTGGAGCCAAAAATTCTAGTCTACAAACTCCAAATGGAGATTGAAAGTGTATGCTTTTATTGTATCCCTTTCTTTGTTATTCTGGGGTATGATCCTCCCTGAGTAATGCTTGAAGTTTCTACTCTAATTTTCCTTTAATCCTCCTCTAGCTTGTCTGGTGTCTTCCATGAATTTGTCAGTAGCCCATGGCCAAAGCCATAGCTCATAGTTTGTGAGAAATTAACCTAAAAATACTAGAGAGGTGTATATAGGGGTCAGGATGTACCTACAACAATTATAGGTGGATCCTATAGCCACTATAAATTTGTGCCTAACACTGATGAAGATCCCTACAATAGCTATAAAATATCCTATAACAACTGGAGGAATTCCTTCATTAATAAAGGTGGTTGTAAAAATGGTGAGGGTGCCTATAGTAACAACAAAAAAATTGATGTTGCCTATAGTACCTATGAAGATGCCCTTAGCAGCTCCATGGGTACCTTATAGCCCCCTTTTTTTAGAGTTGCTTCTTACCCATAACAACTACAAGCTGAACCTATGACTACTATAGATTGTGGTTGGAAGCAATTGAAAGGAAAGATGTGTTATAGGAAGATAAGTAGTTTTGCTCAAAATGATTCCATGTTATCCATTTTTTATTTTTACCCCTAAATAACCAGTAAGCTAGTTTTCTAATTAGTCTATTTTTTATAGTTCTGAGTAGTCAGTAAGCTAGTTTGCTCTCTAGAAACTACTAAAAACACCCAAAAAGGGTTTTTATTGTTGTATTTATTTATTTATTTTATTATAACTACTACCTACAATAGAATGTTTATTCTGGATCCTTTCCATGTTAGCTATGAGTTTGACTGGTTAAGGTTTATGTGAAGATCTTAGTCTTTATGTCAAAGGAGGGCTAGAATGTCCTCATCTCCTTCTTCATCTACTTGTTGGTTGGTTATTCCTATGGCTAGTGAGGAATCATGATGATCCAACACATTATTAAATCCATTTTTTAATTACTTGCATACCTACTTGATAAATTCCTCCTAAGTAAATGGATTTTTATATAATTTTAACCAATGGCCATTAACTAGTAGATAAAATCTCACCAGATCAATGGTTTGGAATTGTACAACTCCTTGTTCATGAATATGCTCAATCTAAAATAGACCAAACCATCTAGTCTAGAGTTTTCCCTTGTGATCCTTGTATTTAGAATTAAAAAGATGGGCCTAATCTCCTGTGTTGAATTACCTGGTCTTAATATACCTATCATGTCATCCAATCTATTTCTACTATACAAATTTTATGTTCTATAGTGATTGCTATCTAAATTCATCTAAGGCATTTAGCTACATAAGCCTTTCTTTTTATGTTTTAGATATATCCATCCCAAGTTCTAGTGATGTTCATAAGGTCTTGTGCTCAAATTCAATTGACAAGATAGGTTTCTTCCCATAGACTAGCTCATATGGGGTGAATTCTGTAGTGGTCTTCCATTTGATTTTGTGTGCCAAACATCTTCCAAAATTATATCCTTCCATTCCTTATGGGACATACTAACAATCTTGGTCAAAATATTTTCTAACTCCTTATTGGTGACTTCCACATGCTTATTGGATTGTGGATGATATGAATTTGATTTAATATGCCTAATATTATATAGTTGGACTAGAGTGGTAATTAAATTAGTAGTAAATTTTGGTCCTTGATCAGTGACTATTTATCATAGTCCACCATATCTTGTGAATATTTATTCATAGAGGAAAGTCTCCACATTTTCATCCCTAGCATGTGTAAGAGCCTTTACTTCCACCCATTTGGTAACATAATCAATATATATATAAGGATGTACTCTTTATTGTTTGATTTTTGTTTAAAAGGTCCAATAAAATCTAGGCCCCATTTTTCAAATGGTTTGAGCACCATTTGAGGCTATAAAGGAATCTCATCCAAACATGTAGATCTCTCCATATGTTGACATCAACCATAATGAGTTGTATACATTATTAAATATTGATAGATCAAGGGATAATAATACCCTATATTCAATAGTATTACTAATGTATGCTTGGCTACAAAGTGCCCTCTATATGATTCATCATGGTAAGTTTTCAGGATATCTAAAACTTCATCTTATCTGATACATCTTTTAATGATAGAGTTAGGCTTAGTATATAAAATTAATTTAGATAGATAGGAATACCTACCACTTTTATGAATCAAATCTCATTTTTTTTAGGGAGGAAGTGTTGTGGGAGTAGCCCTGCTACAAGGTAGTTAGCAATATCAACATACCAAGGTGTGGTAAGGGTGAGGGAGAACAGGTGTTCCTTTGGAAATGAGTCATCTATTATGGTATCCTCTTGAGGGGATTGTAGTTGTGATAGGAAATCAACCATGACATTTTCCTTACAAGGCTTATCTACAATAGTTAAATCAAGTTCTTATAATAAGAACAACCATCTCATCACTTTGCCTGAGATAGTTGGTTTGTTCATAAGGTGCCTAATGGTAGCATGGTTTATATGAATAAATAATTTATACCCTATTATGTAGTGATAGAACTTGTTGATAGCCTAGACTACTACCAGGAATTATTTTTTAGTGATCATGTAATTTAATTTTGTTTCCTATAGGTTCTTGCTTACGAAATATATGACATAGTTGAGTTCTTCCTATTTTTGGCCTAACACATCTCCCAAGGTAGTATCTAAAGCATTTATGTGAATATGGAAGGAAATGTTCCAATCAGGACCACACAAAACTGGGTTGGTGGTCAAAAATTCCTTTAATTATTTGAAGGTTACATCACATGAATGAGTCCATATGAATTCAACATCTTTAGATAGGAGAGTAAAAATTGGTGCTTCTACTTTGCTAAATTATTGATAAATATTTTGTAGTAACTATCATGTCCTAAAAAACTCCTAAAATCTTTCTATTTTTGAGGTATAGGTAGATTTTTAATTATGTATATTTTTAGAAGGTTAATATTGATTCTTTCAGCAGATACATGGTGGCTTAGGACAATGCCTTTTATCATTAGCATGCAGTATTTATTGTAGCTTAAGGATAAATGGTTCTCCTAATAGCATTATAATAATTTATTTAGGTTTTTTAAGAACTTATCAAATTTTTATCCATAGATAGTGAAATCATCCATGTAGATTTCTACACATTCATTGACCAGATCTGAAAAGATACCAGGGATAGTCCTCTAAAATATTTTAGGAGCATTACACAATCCAAAAATTAATATAGAATAATAATAAATATCCTAGGGATAAGTGAATGTGGTCTTATCCTAGTCCTTAGGTAGAACTATAATCTAGTTTTAACCACTGAAGCCATCTAGAAATGCAAAATATTTTTTCCCTACTAGTGTATCAAACACTTGATCAATGAATGGCAAAGGAAACTGATCCTTTTTAGTTATTTTATTAAGTTCCATATAATTTATGTAAATATGCCACTCTATTTTTATTTGGTATAATTAACAAATTTGAAACCCATTCACTGTCTGAGATGAGATATATAAATCTAGTAGTCAGGAGTTTTTGTAGTTCCACTTTGACTATTTATCTAAGAGCTAGATTCATCCTACATTGTGGCTGTCCGATTTGTTGTCACTCCTCTTTTATATAGATTTGATGTGTGTATGTTTTTGGGATAATTACTTGTATATCCTCATAATTCCATGTAAAATCATGTCAGTTTACATGTAACATGTTGACTAGGCACTTTTTCTCTTTTAAATCCAACTTGCTATTAATAAACAATGTTTTTTCCTAGAGAAATTTCAATTTTTTTGCAAGTGATTTCATCATTTTTAAAATATTTGTGTTTCTAGTGTGACTAAAAATATAAGGTAGTAGCTAATGGAATGTTTCTTGTATAGATGCAATAGATTTATCTTATTTCTAGAGGTTGGAAAATGGGCACTTTAAGCATTGCAATTTGTTAAGATCTTCAAAATTAGTTTGGTAATTATTCTGAAGGACATTTGAGAGAATTGTATTTTCCTATTGATCAACCAAGTTACATGTATGGTCTATGGTGAATACAAAAGTCAATGGAGGCCAATCTACATCATCTTCTTCAATCCATAATATATGCTCTGGTTCTAAGGATGGTTATGCTAGAGGATAGAAGACCAACTTCTTAGTGTGGTTACCATTGAATATCAACATGTTACTTGATCTTCAGTTGATGAAGGCATCAATTTTGGCAAGTTAATTTCATCTTAATATGAGAGGGTATCCACCCAAATTAGACTTTTCTTGTAGCACAATAAAATATGTAGGATACTCTAAAAAATCTATAGTAATGACAAGATCTTCAATGATTCCTTCTGGTCTGACTGTAGACTTATCAGCCATTTTCAACATTGTAGATGTGGGAAGAATATTATTCAATTGTAAATTTTTCATGATTTTAATTCTCATTACATTTATTACAGCCCCTAGGTCTATCAATATTTTTGAAAACTGTTAGTCATGGATATGGACTATTACTATTGGGCATCTTGGATCTAAATATATTTTTGGTAGGGTGTTTCCCATCATAATGTATGTTAGTTGATCAATCATATACACTCTATTAGGATCCTTCTTCTTCCTTTGAGGTTTACATAGACATAGGTTTCTTAAAGGTTTGGAATATATGGGCACATCCTTGATGACCTAGAAGAGAGAAATTTTAACATAGAGGTTCTTGAACTACCCTATGAAATCAAATTCAAGATCAATTAAGGGGCATTGAAGGCTAAGATGTTCTAAAAATGGTGGGACTGCTACATCCACACTATTATTTACTGGTTCAAAATGTTCTTGTGGTGGTGAAGGTACATTAGCATGATCTTCTAGAGTTTCTTGAGTTGACTCCATTATTATGGGTGGGGCTGGAGGTGGTAGAAACCTTCCAAAATGTAGGTGAACTTCATTAATGTTCATTATATATAATAGTTACTAAAAAAAATTAATAATGTTAGTTATACTAACTTATTTTTAAGATTTTATATAGGTTGGATAGGGAGCTGATTAGGCTTAAGTACAGATTGTGTATTGGATATACAAGCAGGAGGATTTTGTTACTATTGTGGAGGAAATCCTCTCTTATAGTTTTCCCAGGGCTATTGGGTCTCTAGGGCTTCTTCCATTGGTTTGTGAGGGGTGGGCCTTGGGGTGGTTACCAAGCTTGTATCCAAGGTGGGTATATATTTTGTGGAGGCTACCAAGAGGTAGAGGGGTAGCTTATCTGAGGTGGCTACTAGTTGGAATTAGGAGGTGGAACATTCATCCATGGGCTAGTCTAATTGGGAATAGTATTTACAAATTGAGAATTAAAAAAGGGAGAATTTGCAAAAGGTGGATTTTGTCTCATACCTAGATACGATGGTTGTTGAACCCACTATTGTTTTGTACAACATATAAAAATTGGTCCCCATCTCCTCATATAGCATGTAACTCTACTATTTCTGGTTCTTCAACTATGATGTTAGCTACTTTAGCTTGAACCTTGTGACACCTACAATTTGTCTTCTTCTTCTTCTTAAAATCCAAATAATAGATGGTCAAAGATTGATCCAAGGTAACTTGATTTTGCCTCGTGTGCAGGCTATCTAGTTGGGTGGCCAAGTGAATAATGATATCTTATTTCATGTCTTGTAATAGGTTACTAACTTAAGGATTTTATAATCCATTTGTGGCTAATAGTGGAATTTTTCTACCCTAGACTTTGTTTATAGTAAACTTGGAATAATTTTTGCTCGACTCTTTAATTTTAGCAAATGTGATTTAAAAGATATTTCCTCCACTCATTAGGTCCAAGGCTTTCAGAGAATATACTCAGACTCTTTTTAAGAAGATGAGTTTTAAAGGCTCTTCTCCTAGTGTACTTTGCTTGATTTTTTGTACACTAAACATGAATCGTTTAGTGTAGTCTTCCAAGGATTCGCTCACTTCTTGAGTCATTCTAAAGATGTCATTTATTATATAATTTATTCCTCATCCATATTCTTGATACTTAACCAAAAACTTCTTTTTTATGTCTTCCCAATTGTGAAATGAATTACTACCTAGTCCCATGAACTAGTGAAGTGTTGAGTCTTTGAGGGTGGCATAAAAATGTTCCAATTTGTGTGCATCCTACCTTTAATAATAGATTCTATATAGGATATAAATTTTGAATAAAAATGTGTTTGAGTCTTATGATAATGTACCTCTAAAATTGGGCAAGGTTGAGGGTAGGATATTTTTCATTTGTTCTACATTCATTGCATCTGAAATACGAAATTTAAAAGTAACTGTGTTTAGTGCCCTTTTGTCATCTACAAATTCTCTTTCTCCATTCATGATGGATTTTTTTGTAATATAAATACAAAAGGTACTTAGGATCACATCCTCAAATTATGTATCAGTCCTTTGGTCAGCATGATAGCAGATGTTTATCTGTTGATCCAAAGTCTTTTTACTAGGTGAAAAGTCTGAAGACTCTCCTAAACTTTCTTTGATTTATTCAAGAAAGCCTTGTTGGAATGTTGTTATGATGTTACTTTATGGATTGCTTAGTTCATTCAGATCTTATCCCTCATTTCTTCTTACTAACACAGCTAATGCTTCCTTCACTTCTATTTCCTTTCACAAAGCCTATAGTACTTCTGCAAGCTACCTCCTTTAATTTGTAGTGTTCCCTTCTTTGAGAGCCTTTTGGCTTATGGTATATATTTCAACAAGATTCTTAGTTATTGCAGGTATTTTTGGTTCTTTCCTAGTAGTAATTTGTAGTTTTTCTGGTAAGAATATTCCTCAATAATCTCTTTCTCTTTGCATAAATGTTATGCCACTCCTTCCGTTGTCCCGTCCCTTCCTGCACAGGGTTAGTTTTTTTCGTTTTATGTGTTTCAGGGGTTGTTTAAAAATAAGCACAAATTAAATGCAAAGAAATAAAGGAATGCATAAATAAAATTAACATTAATTGAAATTTAACCTCTAAAAAGAAGTAAAGTTATCTAATGAAAATAGGAAATGAAAGCAAAAAAGTTACTTTATAAAGCAGAAAATGAAAGTAGTAAAATTAATCTAAAAAGTAGGAAATGAAAGTAGTAAAATTTAATCTAGAAATCAATAATTGACAACCTCATTAGAAATGATGCCAAAATATTGGTTAGACTTATTACCTAGTTAATACTAGATTCTTAAATCTACTTAAAATTAATTGTCAACCTAGGGTACATAGGCTTTTTAAGGATATCAACACTATAAATGCATTATTAATTCATAGATTAAATTAATTGCTAGTTTTAGTATGAGCTTATATATTTTCACCATATAAATATACAAGGAAATTATTATAATAATTTAGAAGTTCTTCACACTTATGAGGCACACATGCATCATACTTTATATAGTCAACTAGTAATAAAATCAATTCACACAACACAATTTAATCTAAGAACGGTTAGGATACTATTGCAACTCTTTTTGAGGGGGCCCTCCTCATTTAGAAATGAGTTCTAATACTTATTTGAAAGACTCATAAAATATTCTTACAGAATCAACCTTTTCATTACTCAGATCTATAACAATTAAAGATTGCTACAATAGATTACAATATTCATAAATTAGAATGCAATCACTATCTACAATTCTATCATTATGAATATAATCTATGTTATGCCATTGAATACATAAGGGAATTTTTTATCTTAACTAAAAATACTAAAGTAGGAAAGGTAAAAATACTTTGCAACTAATCCAGTCAACTTTTAGGTGGTTAGTAGCTTAAAGTTACTTCTTTTTAGACCTGACTGGGTAAAGGGCAATATATGCAACATTTTTATTTTATTTCATTTCCCTTTTTCATTACCCTTGTCTTATTCATCTTTTGGCAACACATCCAAGATTCACTTCATGTGAGGGGTCCATATAGTTATTATAGAGGATCCTCCTCAATTATTTACTTTGTTTCTAAGATAGCTAGATGTGTCCTTAAAAGCCAATTACTTATTATCATAGTAATGGGCTATTTCTGTGTAGTGGCTACAAGATACTATAGGTGAAAACATTTAGTTCCTACTATCAACTTGTAGGTGAAAACTTATAGTTGGTATAAGTAACCTATAGGAGAAAAGTTTGTATCTAGTCAGTTGCTATGGGTAACCTATAATTGAAAATCCTATAGCTTGTTAGTTACTATGGGCAACCTGTAAGTGAAAATCCTATAGTTTGGAAGTGGTTATAAGAAACCTATAGGTGGAAATCTTGAAATTTCTATGGGAAACCTATAGATGAAAATCTTGGAGCTTGTCGATTACTACAAGTTAGAAACTCCTTATGTTGCGGGATTTTCTAGAAGAGATGTGATCAAAAAAATTCTTGCAGTCTTATTCTACCCTTCAAATATTTGTTAAATAAGGTTGCACAAGTATATAATCTAATCAAAGAAAAAACATCATTAATCCATAACACAATATGTATATATTAATGCACACATATAATCATTAATTCATTCATTCATTTACATAAGTCATGGATAGTTCTATGAGCTCATATGGAAAAAGATATATATAATTGGGTATGGATGAGGTTATAAAAGTAACAATTGGTGACCTCATTAGCCTTTACCTAAAATGATAGATTATAATTCGTCATACTATCTAGAGCTTTGTGATGAACAATAAGAAGACATAGAATTAGAAGACAATTGTTATCGTACCTTGGCTATAGTTTTATAATATGGATCCACACTCCTCGTAGAGAACACAACAAAAGTAAATTGGGGAACCTATGAGGATACCAAAATTATTTATCTGGGATATTTCCTTACTAAATTAGATTGTGAACACATTATATCCCTCTTAAGGGATTATATTGACATATTTGCATGGGCATACTTTGACATGTTAGGATTAGACCTAGTTTTGGTTGTGCATCACCTGGTTGTCCATCTTTGTGCCAAACTAGTCAACCAAAAATTGAGGAAGATGCATCCACTCATCACCTTATTGGTTAAATTTTAACTAGAAAAGTTTATAGGAGTAGGTTTCATTACACTACTGGACTAATCTAAATGGATTCCAAACATAGTCTTAGTGATGAAAAAGAAATTGGGTATACATATTTGTAATAATTTTAGTGATATTAATAAATCATGCCCAAAAGATGATTTTACTCTACCCAACATTGACATGATCATTGAATCCACTAGTGGGTACAAGATGTTGTCCCTAATGAATGGATTTTTTTGATACAATCAGATCAAGATAGTCCAAGAAGATCAACACATGACTACATTTACCACTCTATTGAGAATACTATGTTATCGAGTCATGTCATTTGGATTGAGTAATGTTGGAGCCACATATCATCATGCCATGACTATCATCTTCCATAACATGATGCATGATAGAGTTGAGGACTATGTTGATGATATACTATCAAAATAAAGAACAAGAGGTGGACGTCTTGACATTTTATGAAGAATTTTTGACAGGCTTCATGAATATAAAGTCTACCTAAACCATAAGAAGTGTGTCTTTGGAGTCACTTTAGGGAAATTCATAGGTTTCATTGTATCACAAAGAGAGATCGAAGTCTACCTTATCAAGGTCAAGGCCATTATGGAAATGCCTCCACCAAATAATCAGAAATAACTATGAAGCGTACAAGGAAAGATCTAATCTATATGTTGGTTCATTTCTCAGTTGGTAGATAAGTGCCACCCATTTATTAATCACTTGAAGAAAGGGATCACATTTTAATGGGATGAATATTGTCATATAACATTTGTAAAACTCAAGACACACCTAACCAACACACTAGTTTTGATACTGCCATTACTGGGATGACCACTACTTCTTTACATATCAGTAATAGAGCATGCACTAAGGGCACTTTTGGCCCAACATGATGATCAAGGTAAATAAACTGTACTATATTATTTAAGATGCATGCTGATGGATTATGAACATAATTATATGACTATTGAGAAGTCATTTTTAGCTATGGTGTTTTCTACCTAGAAATTGTGACATTATATGTTAAACAACAAAACTATTATCATTGCCAAGGTGGATCCTCTAAAATTCCTATTGTCTAAAGCAAATCTTCAAGGACACATGCATAAGAGGGTTATGATCCTAAGTGAATTTGACATTGAGTATCATAATCAAAAAAAGTTAAGGGGTAGGTTATTGCTGATCAAGTTGTAAAATCCCTTATTGAAGACACTCAACCACTCAAATTCAAATTTTTAGATGATTATATTATGATAATAGAAAAAGCATCATAGGAACCTAAAAAATGGAAGCTATATTTTTATGGATCCTTTACATTCTATAGATATGGAGCTAGCATATTATTGACTACACCCTAGGGGGATATGATTCATAAAGCATTTCATATAAAATTTCATTATATGAAAAATATGCCTGAGTATGAGGCACTGATTGTAGGGATTCATCTTGCCATATAGTGGGATATTTAGAGCTTGAAATCCTATGCTGATTTACAATTAATCATCAATCAAACCAATAATTAGTATAAAATCAAAGATGATAAACTTGTTCCCTATAAGCAAATTGTTAATAATCTCAAAGGTCATTTTAAATCTTTGTAGTTTGAACAAGTTCCTAGGGACAACAATAGATCTACCAATGCAATGGTAACAATTAGGTCAATGATACAGATTTATAATGGAGCTAAAGAGTATCAATTTTTAAATTGAGAATCTTCTTTATCATGCACATATTATAAAAGATTCAAAAATAGTATACACCATTCCTAGTCCCGATCCCCCACATGAATTACCATGGTTCCAAGATTTATATGACTACTTCCATGCTCATGTTTTCCTAGTTGACCTATCCAATAATAGATAAAAACTCTTCCTTCAGCATTTATCTCATTATACCCACCTTATAAACATGTTTTACCTTAAAGGCTAGGATGAAACACTTCTTCTTTGTTAATCTTCAGGATAATCCAAGGTGGCATTGAGGGAGATTCATGAAGGAATGTGTAAAACCGACACTAATGGTGTAGTCTTAACAAAAAAACTCCTTATAATAGGTTATTATTGGACAAAAATAGAGACTAATTATTGAAATTATGTTAAAAATTGCATCGCATGTCAATAACATAGAAACTTGATACATGCACCTTCTTTGCCACTACATCCGATCACAACACCATGGTCATTCTCAACATGGGGTCTTAATTTCATATAAAAATTAAATGAACATATTTAGATGGCCATAAGCACATTCTAACTTCTACCAAGTATTTTACTAAGTGTACTGAGGCCATTCCACTCACTTACATTACCAAAAATTAGATTACCAAATTCATTCATTACCATATCATCTATTGATATGGTATCCCATCTCTCCTTATATCTGATAATGAAGGATTTATAAATAGATATGTGAAATACCTTTTTGAAAAATTCAAAATCAAGCACAATAAATAAACTTCATATAACCCATAGGGTAATGGACAAGATGAGGCATCAAACAAGACCATTTTAGCCATTCCAAAGAAGATTGTCAATGTTATTGGCCGTAACTATCACTTACAAATCTTTCCTATCCTCTGGGCTTACAAAACTAGTCATCAAACCCCAATAGGAGCCACTCCATACTCCCTTGTATATGGCACATAAGCTATTATCCTAAACAATATTGACATGAAATCATTACAATTATCCTTGGAACATATTGAATATGATGATGACTGTAGAGTCTCAAGGTTGTAAGAGCTAAAACTTCTTGATGGTAAGCATTTGGATGCCCTAGAAAAATTATAGTCCTATCAAAATAGATTATGGAGAAGCTACAATAATCTCATTCTCCCTTGAGAGTTTGAGATTGGTGATTTTGTCTTGAAAGAGAACTAAAAGAACACAAATGTTGATTGTAAGAAAAAAGGTAAGTTTCAGCTTAATTGGTTGAGACCATATGTTATCACAATGAACTATGGATCAGGGGCATATCAAATGGCCATTATAAATGGTGAATAACTTTAATAGGTCATGAATATTGTGCACCTGAAGAAGTTCTACATGTGAATAACTTCAAACTATAATATATAAGACCCCTTACATGGGGGCAACTTACGTTGAAGTAATTTTATCCTACCATTTTGTACTACCTTGGACAACTCTGACATGAGCCTTATTACTTTCATAATTATGGATAGTGAAAGATTTTCAAACATTGGTACTCTAAACACATTTTATCTGAACCTATTCCATTCTCTTTTAGAACCATATTATTTAGACCATTCTCCTTTAGAACCTCATTATTTATCCCATCCTGGACCATCCATTTGTTGGACCCTATTCTTTGGACCATTCTCTTTGAGAGCCGTATTACTTTTTATGTCTTGGGATTATTTTAACCTAAATACTTTTGTTCCTCAACCAATTATGATCTTGATTATGTCTCATCATTATAATGAATACCTTCAATGCTAGTTATACGTTTAACTAGTATAGTATTTCGTAGCTTCTTCTAAAAGGAAAGTGATCAAGGACATCTTTTCAACTCAAGATATTTGCCTTACATATGGTTCTTTAGATTGATTTTGTGTTTCAAACTATTCTATCATTATTTTTTGCTCTTTGGTGAACATTGTTGTCTTTTCATAACCCTCTCTCTCGTTGATTTATGATCATGGGTTATTGTAGTTGGCTTAGCTATTTATTAGAACTTCTACTTTCAGATGATCATCTCATTGACTATTTGGTCTCCTTTGTATATATTTTATCCTAAAAACACCAAAAACATTTGAAAAAGTTCCATAAAATAACAAAAACATTGTCTTATGCATTTGTACATTCTGATCCTCACACTCTTACTATTTTGTAAGAATTGTATCCTACTAACTTCTAATGTACAAGTCATCTCATTTTCCAAGACCAATCTCAATTTTCAATTCTTCCCTTTTATTATAAAACATTAATCATATGTTTTGGTTATCACCCTTTTCTTCTATGCAACTTCTTGGGATAACCTCATTTGTCTTGAAGTTTATGTCGGAACATGCATCCATGAAACTATGTTGGTAACACCAACTTGTCTTGTACATCTAGAGTCAGTTTGACCAACCCATTCATTTTCTTATATTCCCCATTTATTCTACCATTATTCATCTTTGTATAAAGTAACGCCTCTACTACTTATGCCTGAATAATTATTTTAAATTTGTACTAATTTGGTTTTTATTTGGTTTTTCTTGGTTTTTTTTTGTGATTTATTGCCTCTCCATTTATTTCTTCTTTTTTTAAATTTTATTAGTTCATGTCTTGCCATGGTCTTGTGTTTCCCATATTTGATTTTGCCC
>JARHVA010005366.1:762500-917500 GCA_037957365.1 Torreya grandis
TTATTATTAGTTACAATAATATGTTAATAAGGGTTAGTCTGTTACATGGATATATTGTTAATAGTTAAAAATATATATCGTATTAATATATTGGTATGTTAGTTTGTTTAGTTTAGAGATTGTCGGGTTTGTAATATCACATTTATAGGCTATCCCTTACCTATTTATTTGGGTCTACCTAAAAATCTATGTAATAGAATAAATACAGTGTAAAATATATTTTTATTGTGTTTAATTATTTTCATAATGTTGAACTCTTTTCCCATGCAAACCTAAACCAGAATCAACATCCGATATCAAAGTAGGTTGCATCTATGCATTCATAATGAAAGTTTGTCATTATTGTGTTGAAGGCCTATTAGTTTTTTATTAGATATAATATGCTATATGTAGTTATATGAGTGTCTACATGCATATTAGCATAGTCTTACTTGACAACACATATATAGTTGAGAGATGTTAATCAACTAATAGACAATTTTGTGCTTCTTAATCTATAGTTTTTTAAATTTTGAAAAGTCTTCTAGCTCAAAAAACCTATATCGATCTTAGATAAACATCCTAGATCTCTCCAAGCATTATATAGATGTCAAATAACATTGTGTGCCTCTGTTCATTACTCCATTCTGAGTATTATTCATTGTCTCCATCATGCGAAAGAGTTTTTCTTCATTTTGAAGGGAGATCTATTAATTCATTACTTGTCATGTTTTGCCATGCATATTGAGTAAAGCACATCAAAACCCATGACTTGATCTTGATTAATTTTAATGTAATATATTAGATTCAATCTTCTCTATTGATAGAGAATCTCAGTTGATGCTTCACCAATGTCTTGTGTTCTAGATATCATCATTGAATACAATATGAAACTACACTATATTTAGAAATTGTGACTTCTCACTCACATTTTGAGAGGGAGAAAATAAAATTAGTTATTGCATTAAGCCCACATGATTTGGTTCATACCGAGCTTGAGCTCGTTGTCTTCTCCTTACAATTCAAAAAGCACATGTCTAGGTTTTAGTGATATTAGAAAAGTTTAGTTTTATTTATAAAAGTTTAGTCATCATTTTTTTTGTTTTTACTTTTGAGGATTTATCTTATATTCTTTAAATTTTTTCAAGTTATCTATGTATTTGTATCCTTTCATTTACCATAAGTCAAGGTCATGCTTAAAATCCGAGTTTAGTCAAAATTTGTAATATTCATAGTATTGTCATTTTTACAAGTTCAAATAGATTTAGTTTTTGTTATATTTGTTTTATATGCTTAAATGATCCATTTTGGAAAGGTTATGTAGATCATTATCATCATATTCATATCATATGTATTGAGTCATTATTCAATTATATTTTTTAGTTAGTGGTTTATTAAATAAGAATCAAGTTATATATGTTTATAATTTATGTCATTATTTATCAAAAATCCAATGTGTCAATATTAAAGTCATTAATAATGTGTAAAAAGTCATTTTATTAAAACAATGTGTCAAAAGTGTTGAAGTCATAAAAATTCAAAATTCATCAAAAATGTTAAAAGTGTCAAGTCTAAAGTCAAAAAATTTTGGGTCCACTATCAAACTTGTAAAATTAAAAAAAAAATGGATCACAAATGTGTTTTCTCTTGTACACAACATCTGGATTATGGGAGGAGTTTCTCCTCATTTGAGCTTCATTGACATTTTTGCTAAGTAAGAAGTATCCTATACTGGATGCTGAGGATACACAGAGGAAGGAGGTCTTTTGGAAACCTCTCATCAATCAACAATGATGGGGCTGTATGAATTATTTGATGACTTGTGTGTGTTTGAATAAGAACATAAGGACATTCCTATTCAAATGCATGGTGTGATTTTATTTTTTTAGTTATGTGTTTTCATTCCCCAACTTGTTTGAAATACCTCTATTATTTAGAGATAAAGAAGAGTGTGGATATAATAGAATGTGGAAAACAATTATATAGGAGGGTAGATAATTATATATATCTCATGACTTCCTTAATATTTTATGGAGATGACCCCAGTGACATGTCTATTGTGGTCACGTAAAGTACATGCAAGATATGTTCCTTCACATATCATGGTCATCTGTAGTAAGATCATGCCAGTAGTATGTAGACCTAAAAGTATGAATTGGAATATGATTATGTTCATGCTAATTCTTGAAGATGTATATTCTCCCTATACTCACATTAAGGAGGTGTGGATAGGATTAATAATGTTCACAAGGGGGTGAATGTTGAGGTAAAACATGTTCACATTATTAATGTAAAATGTAATTATTGTTAGTTATAATAATATGTTAATATGGGTTAGTTTGTTACATGGATATATTGTTAATAGTTAACAATATATCTTGTATTAATATAGTGGTATGTTAGTATATTTAGTTCAAATATTGTAGAGATTGTAATATCACTTTTTATAGGCTATCTATTCTATTCTATTCTATTCTATTCTATTCTATTCTATTATATTCTATATAGATGGAGTCGAGCCCTCCAACCATAGTCAAGGGTATAACCTATATCTATAGCCGCCCCTACATAGATTGTTTCTCTGGAACGCCTTGCCTATTTATTTGGGTCTACCTATGAAGCTATGTAATAGAAGAAATATAGTGTGAAATATATTCTTATTATGTTTTTCTATTCTCATCATGTGCATCTCCTTTCCTATGTAGACTTGAAATAGAATCAACATATGCTACATGTGATAGTTATCTTATAGCAAATGGGTTTCTAGTTGATGCTATCAATTTTTGTACTATCATTATCTACCCATCTGTGAAGGGAGGGCCATTCATTTTTTTTAGACTATGTGAGGGATAAATGGTCCATGGTTGGTGTGGAAAATCACTCAGATGATACTCTTCATCCCCTTCTAGTAGTCAACCAATAGAGGCTTTAATCATGATTATTTATGGATAATAAAAATTACATTTAGACTCATATGTTATATCAAATGTTGTATAATTTTAAACTAATTTTCATAATTTTAATATTTTATACTTAAACTATTTGATGTTTAATCTATAAAAATAGCAGTTGGATATTTATATATGTTCCTATTATATTATTTAATCAGTAGTTTTTGAATTATTATCTTGGGTAAATCAATACTTTTATATGTTGTACTTGTGCACAAAAATTAACATTTATTATTAAATGATCATTGCTAAAATAAATTATACATTTTAACCTATTGGTTAATAGCATAGGTTTATTTGATGATGCATTTAGTTATATATCATTAGTGCTGAAGATATCTGTTGTTTAGTATAAAAAAAATCGAACCTAATTCTATTTAACCTTGAGGGGTTGTTAAAACCAAAAGATATATGTTTTTTTTTGGTGATATTTATGGATTTGAGTTTTTAATAGATTCCAATCAAATGTAAAATTATTTTGGTGATGATAATGAGATGAAGTTCTTAATCAATGCATGGGGCAGTGAAGTGGGTATGATCAGGTTGGATGAATCTAGACATGTGGTCAAATCTATTGGGTTGGTTATTCTATATGAATGTCATACAAAAATTGAGTGATATAATATGAATCTAATCCCAAGGAGAAAAGAGGAAGATGGAATGTGGATGAGTAGGCTAAGAAAATATTGTATTGGTGACCTCAGTTTTGAGCTTAAATGACTATGGGAGGATCAAGGATCCATTATTGCTCATCAAGCATGTCAAAGGAGATAAAAATGAGATGTGGGATAGGGGTGGAAAATAATAATAATAATAATAATAATTTATTAACTACACTAATGTCACTTTGTAAATTTATTTCAATAATAAGAGATGTAAACCTAAGGAAAAATATGGTTCTAATAAGGTATGGATGCTCTTGAAGTGTCATGGAAGAGGAAGGAAAGATTGATATATGTGTATTAAAGTGAATTAACTTATATTAAAAATGTTTTTTTAATGATATAACTTTCTTGGGCATGTTTAAGCAAATTGTTATGGCTTGTGATTGTCTTGAGAAGGTTTTTTAGAATGTTTGAGTTTTTATTTTGACAATGTTTGATAATTAAAAGTGAATTTCTCTATTTGATGAAAATAAAATATTGAAATAAATAAAATATACAACCAAAATTAAATGAGGGAAAAATTATTTTTTTTTGAAATTTTTTTATAGATTTTTTAATGCATTAAATCTTAAAAATCAAATCCAAAGGAAATATGCAAGTGTTATTTTTTCTAATTTTTCCTAGGTGTGAGATGTTTTTTCTAATGTAATTTATATGAACTTAGAATTTATTATTATTATTATTATTATTATTATTATTATTATTATTATTATTATTATTATTATTATTATTATTATTATTATAAAAATAAGGTGAGATACCACTATTCAATATATGTTTTAATAAAATTCAAATGAAAAATAAAATATAAAACCCTAGTAAGTTAGACTACAATTCAGAAAACATTTTGCACACATACAAGTTAGAAACTAGTTTTTAAAGTATTGGATTATTTATTTATGAAATGAATAAATCTATGTATGAATAAATGTAATCACACCCTATCACGTCATACATAATCATCCCTAAGTTTACCTAATGATCCCTAATCACTCTATCATTAGCCCTCATTATATCTAATCACACCCTCATCAACCCTCATCCATAATTGCTCCCTCATCATACATAATTATCCATCATCATCCCTAATCACTATATTTTTTCCCTCATCATCCATATTCACACCCTCATTATCCATAATTATCCCTCATCCCTAATTAGTCCCTCAACATCCTTCATCATCCCTAGTCACTTTATCATCATCCCTCATCATTCCTCATAATCCATAATCACTCCCTCCTCATCCTTACTCATCTATAATCACTCCCTCATTTTAAATCATCATTTATCATCATCCATAGTCACTCCTTACCATTCCTCATTGTCCTTGATCAACCCTAATCACACCTTCATCAACCTTCATCATTCTTAATCAATCTATCATCATCCCTAATCACTTTGGCATCGTCGCTCATTATCCCTGATCAGTCCCTAGTCATCCCTCATCATCTATAGTCATTCACTCATCATCCATAATTACTCCTTCATATCCCTCATTGTATGTAGTCATTCCCTTATTGACCCTCACCATCCCTCATCGTCACTAATCACTCTCTCATCATCCCTTATCACTCTCACCTCATCCCTCCTCATACCTAATCACTCCATCTAATAACTTGATGGTGGGTGCAGTGGTATCCTACTTGTACATGATTGGATTCTATTCTAATTCTAAATGTTACTTAGTCAATTAAGGATCAAATAAATTCTTATTTCACTCATCCTCTTTTACTAAAATAAGGAACTCTTCTCTCCACAAATCCCTTTTAGTCATTTCTCTAAATAAATATCACTTAATAAACACTAAAATCCTACTTCAATCAACTAAAGCTCAAATAACTTCTTCTTAGATATTATTTGTAGTGCTCATATTCTATTATGATTGTTTTGTACATCTCTGTTTTGATTATTGATCGGTGTAATGATTTATTAGCATTATCTTAGATTTCATTAAAGAAACATTTAAAAATAAATAAATTATATTAATGTCCAAAAAATACCAAAAATAATTCAATGGGAGTGAAGGATAATAAGGCATATCAACTCATAACATAAGCTTAGATTCATCACAATTGTAGAGATCTGATGAACATTTACTTACTTAAGAAGTCATTTAAATACTGAATTAACGTAGGCATATCTACCAAGCACATAATGACATCCTAAAATATAAGTAAGTATATTATCCTTTTGGAACTTATTAAGATATACAAATGGAATACTTAAGTTATTGCTTTCGTTGACAATATGAGATTAAGCAGTAGAAAAAAAATCAATTCATTACATAATTTAATGTAATTTTTATTCACTAATTTTAATATGACTATATTTAGTCGAAGGAAGCCAAATATGTTTATAATAAAAGAAATCCTAATGAAAAAAAGGCAAGGCCCATATATTCATTCTCAAGACACATCTACTAATGTTAAAAGCATAATAATGAGTTGACGTAACTTCCCTACTAGAATATGTGACCATATCAACACAATACAAGTCTAAGAAAACATAAAAACATGACATGTCTCATATTATCATAAATAACAACTAAGAATAACTTTCCCATGTTAAACATTTCATACTAATTTAACTATATTAACAATATTACATGAGATAAACAATATATGAAATCCAAATGAACAGATTAGTTATATGTAATTATTATGTGTAAATGAGTAAATCATATAAAATTTCATAAAATTACATCCAAATATTGTTACTGAAGAAGGAATGGTCAATCCATAGCTCTAGCACCATGAGAGGGTTAGTAATAAGTGATACAAATCTTTAAAAAAAGTTATACACTTATTTTAAAAATGGAAGACATTGCATCAACCCAATGAAACTAAAGAGAAATTGATTTTTTTTCATATTACAAGGTAACTTAGGTGGCTAAAGAGATAGACCTTCACAAGTAATTTTCAAGATGGTTCATGAAGGACCATAATTTGATGAAAGAATACATTAAAAACCTGAATTAAGAGGGATGTGTGCTTTGTACTAAAGAGGTATTTAAATATGTTATTATCCAAGTGAAAACATTAAAGGAGGAAGTGAATAGCCTAGAAGAAGATAATGAAATCTTTAAAGAAAAACTGTGTATTTTAGTATATTTTAGAAAGGCGGTTAGACATAATTATATTACTAGTATAGGTGGTCTAAGAAAAGTAATCAAAATAAAAGAATATGATTAAGGCCCTATTTGACCAAAACATAAGGCCAAGGGTATTGAAAGGGAGATTGAAGTTGTAGACATTATTTAATGGATTATATAGCACCCCAATCTTGTAAACTTAATAAACTGAGACTTTGGTTATTCTTCTTAGTTCTAAACCTTTCCTAATTTCAAAAATATTGCATATACTCTATCTTATGGCCCTTGAAATATATATTAGTCTTAACAATCTTATGTTGATGAATCAAAAATTTTATCTTTCACAGAATGCTTAAAACCTACTTATCTTCCACCTCTACAAGTTTTGAGTATGTGCCTAATTTACTGCTCCTTGGAAACTAATCCCAGGGATAGACACCTATATTGATGCTAGTGTCCTACCCTAAAGTTATCTAATTTACACATAAAACATATCCTAAAGGTCGGCCTAAGTGCACTAATGTGAGATATTTCTCCAAAGGGATTGATGTAAATAAAATATCCTCATTCATTCATCACAAGGAAAAATTAAAAACTTCTTACCTACTCACTAGTTAATTTACAAAAGGCATTCAATCAAGAACTCAAGCGAGTATATCTTCCCTATTTTATCCTATTTACATACCATTCATAGGAATAACACATACATAGGTCAAAATTATTGAAGAGGTATCCCAAGAAAAATATTTTCTAAGTTATGAAAGAGGTCATTGTTTTACTTAATTTGCACATATTGCATGATTCACACACAAGCCAAAATGTATGCAATAAATACATTAGTCTGAGGCCCTATTCAAATTAGTACTCACTGACTATAATATCCATCAAGGGACAATTAGAACATTTTTTTAATTTTTCAAAAATAGCTTACAAATTGACATAACCATACAACCAAAATATCTAAAATAGATAACACTCACCTATGATATTCATTCACTAACCTAATTACACTATATTAATGATAAAATACATATAATTATTGAGAATACATTCATATAGAAATATTACAATACATCTACTTACATATAGACACCTTTGAAGCACAAATGTAGTTTTTGAATGAAACTATCATAAGCCAACCAAGGAGGATCTTGCACCACTAAATTCAAAAAAAATTATAGGGTTCTTGTCCTCAAATAGTTATTTCACTTCAATGATTTCATCCATAAGAGAGGCTTAAGATGAACTAGGTTCAAACTTACAAATGGGGGAGGGGGTTAAAATATTCAACATGCCTACCCATGGGGGAGAGATATTTAGTTATAGATTTTACAATGAAAAAAGCAAAGAGAGAATAAGATTGAGGAGAGAGATAATGTGGCACCATTTTTCCATGTGGGTAAAAATAACTACTATTGGGTATTTGACCCCATGTGCTATGGTTAAGAGAGAATATTTTAATTTCCACCATTTTCCATACCACTCCAAAATGTCCTCTTCATTCACACATGTGAGAAATAGTGAAATGCTTGTGCCCTTATGATAATGGTAAAAAATATAGCACATGATTAACCCCTTTTTTGTTTTGGTCACCCACTTTCCACGTAACACAAATAATGGCACCCCACTTCCTCATGTGAACCAAATCTTTAATAGTGCAGTCTTCTCATCATCCTCCATGCACCCATAAGATTCCAAAATAAGTCCAATGCATTTTAAATTCCCTTTTCATGATAAGCAAAGATTAGCTCATAGAACTACATGCCAAATATTCCCATTTATCTTCATCCCCAAAAGGAAGATGTGTGCCTTACCAAAGATAAGAAGGCATGTCTCTTAGTGGAGTACTATGCCCCACTCCATCAGATACACTAGATTCCATAAGATATTCTTAATGGACCATGTCACAATATCCACAATCTACTTCATATGTTGCATCATCACTTACATTACCTATCACATGATCATGGATAGTGACATGTGAATAGTGCCTATGTGAATAGTAACCTATGAATAGTGACTTGGACATAATTATTTCCTTATATCATTGATTTTAGCCCATGGAAATGAAGAAGGCTATCAATCTTCTATAATTTTATCACTCAAAATAAGGGGACATTATAGTCCTCCCTCTCTAGGGTTACTTGTCCTCAAGCAATTAACGACTCAACCAATAGTTTAACTATGAATAAACATTATCACTATAGGATCGTAAATAAATCTTTGATGTTTGTAAGAACTATTTTTGATACACTATGTGAAACATACCTATGAATAAAACCTCCTTGTCTCTCTTGGATAAAATTATGAAAATAATCTACATAAAATTGGTGAACTCACCATCACATACATTTGACTTACCAAGTTTATACTGCACCACTATGAAATAATCTAAGAAATCCTTTACAATATTCACTATTTCTAAACCGAGTGTCTCTAAATAATGGTTGAAAACCAATGGAAGACTATTGTTCTAAATAAGCTCTAAACATGTTCTATTACAATTTTCAATCCAATCCTTTGCAACATACCCTTCATTAATGAAGATGAAGGGTTTTCCTTCCAAAAATAAATTTGAAACAATAAGTGTGTAAGTGTTGGACATTGTCACTGATTAAGGGAGAGATTTTTTAGCATTATCTTTGAGTGTGGATCTTTGATATTTAATGTTGTCATTGATGACAAATGTTTTAATGAATATGCATGGTTATTTCATTGATATCAATATAATATAGTTGATATCAAAGGTTATTGTGTAAATGATTGGTCAAGTAGGCTTTAGGGTATATATGTGAAAGATTTCTATTGTTAGCATATTGTGTGTTGTAGTTATGATGAAATAATATCATCTACAAAATGTTCTAATTATTGAGAAGAAGC
Organism: Torreya grandis; assembly: GCA_037957365.1. Classification (NCBI taxonomy): domain Eukaryota; kingdom Viridiplantae; phylum Streptophyta; class Pinopsida; order Cupressales; family Taxaceae; genus Torreya; species Torreya grandis. The sequence continues at coordinate 772,067 of JARHVA010005366.1, forward strand.
ATGAGTAAGTATAGGTTTGTATAAAAAATTTAAAGAATCTTGTAATGCTTTGTCTAGACCTTATGAGATTGTATTTTAAAATGGCAAGATGAAATGAGTAAGATTTGAAGAAGTAGTATGCTATGAAGTTTTGTGTAAGTATGGCCAAAGATGCTCTGAATGTACTACAAAGATAAGAATGATCCAAAGAGAATGTTCTGAAGAAAACCTACAAATATTGGAGCATGAGTGAGATTTCTTGAGGTTGTATCTAATTTATTGAAGAACTTGCAAATGAGTAGAAGGTCAGCTTCAAAGATCTACATAAATAGCTACAGAAAAACTACAGTCAAGCTCTAAATATGTTCTATTGAAGATCCAAATAAGAGTGAGTATATGATGTTCTTTAAGCATACACAAGAGGCACTAAAAAATAGGAAAGTTTAAAGGCAAGGACTACATGATGGTTATAAGTTCAAATATAATTATTAATAAGACTTTTAGGTCAAGGCTTAGATAACATGAAGAGAGATGGTGGCCACATGAGATAACAAGATCAGTTTTCATGACTTGAGTGTGCAAATGAATATTGACAGAGCTACATGAGATCCTACGTTGTCCAATGTAGATGAGGAAGGATTCTAGCTCATATTTCCAAGTGTTGTTTTCTAGAAAGAGGAGTTAAGTTTTATGAATGATCCTTAAGACTAGAAGTTAGTCTAGAAGACCCTAACTATGACCCGATGTTGAAGATCTTATTTAATAGAGTTCAAAATGGTTTGATATGATTAAACAAGTGATTTGAGGTTAAATTCAGCTCTCCCAAGGATCTCCAGGTGTGATTGGTTTTTTAGGTGAGTGATAATATCATACAAATAACTGCTTGCCCTTTGAAGATTTATTGCAGTGTACAACATTGATCGAGAAAAAGTTGATAAGTAGATGAAGATAAAAGTTTGAGACTCTTAGTTGATGATCTTGAAGGATTATGGATAGGTTCCAGATCTCAAATGTGAAAAGATAGTGATCAAAGCTATCTAGTCGTAGAACAAACCTTGTGATGCAAACTATGAGGAAATCAAACATAATAGAGAAGATGTTTCCTAATGTGTTTTCATGAAGGAGAGAAGCACTAAAATGCATGATGATATTTTTTAGGTCTTGAATGATCTCTCCATGCTTTGAAAAATCTTGGAAGTTAGTATAAGAGGTTGAAACATTGAAGCCAAAAATGGCTTATCTAATTGAGTAAAGTCTATGAGAAAGAAGATTCAAAGATTGGTCTGTAAGACCAATAATTCTCATTCGATCTCATGATCTAATTGATTGATGCTGCTCTGAGGATGTTTTAAGATCTGTTCATGAATTAAAAGTCCTTGAAGATAATCAATCATGTATCAGATCTTCATGTTTCTTTGACTATGTTTTGGAGTCAGTTGATAGTTATATGTGATCATCTTAAAGAGAAGTGTTTAAGCCTATTTACCATGAGTTGAAGTTGGTGATGACCGCAAGCTCATGAGGATTCTTATGTTATTTTTTTTTCCAAGAGTGTTTGGCAAAATTTAGTATATATTTAAGTTATTTAAGGCAGAGTTTTGTATATTCACAAGCCTTTGATAAGTAGTGATTTGAAGAAGAGTTCAAGTGGTAGTTGGACATAAAAAATGTTGTAGACCTAAAGTGATGTTGGCTAAAGGATACTAGATTGGCATGCAATGTGTTCCTATCATATGAATTGTTTGGATAAGACTAAAAAAGAGATCAAATGGAAACATATTGTTGAGAAGTCCTATTAGGTCTCCATAAGCCTAAAAGAGGAGTAAGGGCTAATTCATGAATGGACAACCTATTGTAGTGATTGATTCTTGACTAAGGCATGTTATTCAAATATGCTTTAACCTATTTATGGCTAACCTAAGTGATTTGAATATGTAGCCGATGTAGAAATATATGATCAAATGACTTGTATAAAAGTAAGGCAATTAGGCCTATTTTTGTGTGCTTAGAGGAAGAGAAGAGGGGATGCGAAGAGTGTGCTAATCGAGCGAGAGTAGAGTATAATAAGCGAATGACATAGATCATTTGCGAGCAAAATATCTTAAAAGTTAAATTGAAAAATCGAAAAAGGTTAAATTATTAATACAATTAGTCTTTCAATCCAAAATAATAATAGAAAAATGTTGTAGATGATTTCTTTGGTTAAACAAGGTAGTGAAAAAATTAATTAAATATACTTTAACTTATAATCAAGATAGAAATATTTCAAAATTATTAAAAGTAAATCAAATAATTTATTATTTAACTAATTTAAATTTATATAAGGAGAAAATTAAAACTAGAATCCACTAATTCTTAAATATTTCTTAAATTCAAATTAATTCATATTTTTGTTTTTTCTTATTTCTTTATTTTTTTATAAATTTATTTTCTTAAGTTTCTTTATTTATTTTTTACTCACCTAAAATGATAGCCTTGTATCAATTCTTTTAAATAAATCTTTTTACCAAGAAGAGAGGAGGAAGAAAAAGTAGTCCGTGTATAAGCGGTCCAAGCCATGGTTTCTGACGTCTAAAAGGGGATACCTATCAGCAGTAAGAATAAAATGGCCATACGCAATCCAATTTATTTGGGAACATGGCAAAAAAACGCATAGATGAGAATATATAAAAGCATATAAATGAATCTCAAAGAAGCTAAACTATATAGCATCACAAATTGTGATTCCAGCTGTTTAAATAAAGTAGCCAAATGTTACACACATTTTTATTTTCTTAATAATCACAGATTCGATATCCTTAAACTGTGACCTTAAACTTTTGATGTCACAGTACTTCCTTATTATTTCAGTGGTGAGGTTTCTTGACGACCATCACAGGGCACTTGCAATGGCGTTTGCAGTACTCACTCACACTTCCTGCAACAGCTCTGCAACACGCATTATAGTCTCATCAGACACATATTGTGAATAGTCCCGAGAAAAAAATAAATGCAACATATAGAAAGAAGAAAAACTGAAACTATTATATATAAAACTTTTAAATAAATCACCTCTTAAGAGCTCCATGGCCATGAGTTCCGACAACTAAAAGATCTACTTTCAGTTCGTTAGCCGCCTCACAAATGGCATACGGTGTTTCTCCTGTCATCACCTTAATTTCTACGTTCACCTGCAACACCAATTGACAATGAAACCCTAAAACAATGGAAAAAGCCCTTTGGCAAAACTTAATGAATAGTGTTATCTACATTAAGAACTCTGGTCTGTGTAATTTGTACATCTTAATGAGGCTTATCTAATCTTAAGCATCGAAAATAATAAATTTCTGAACGGTTTTACGAAAATCCTTTTTCCAATAGGATTCTCGTATAAATAACGTAAAGAATTGCTTAATTTAATTTTTTATTTATTTTTTATCATTATCAAAATGAAAACATACATTGCCTCTCTCACAAATCTCTTTTGTATGAGATAAAACTCTCTGTGTAATGAGTTTTTCGCTTCTTTCGGCTATGTCCAACACATGATGCCCTGCGGATGCTGCTGCTGCAGAAACGCAAAAATGATTATAGAAAAACATTACGAGTATGATATTATATTTAATATGAGTTACAGAAATCAGAGGATGGGAATGGTAAGTACCATGGCCTGCTAATGCAAGCTTGGATACAGCTGGGGTCTCTGCATGCATAAGAATAATTGTTTCATGCTCTTTTTGATGGCGGAGATTATCAACAGCCCATTGCAATGCATACATGCTTTCCTTGCTCTCATCCACTGCAACCATTAATCTCCTTCCCATTCTCTCAATTCCCGCCATGGATCCACTTTCTCAATGATAACAAAACAACTTAGAATCTGAATCTCACAGAGAGCTGAATAATCAGAACAGCCCCATGGGTCTTTTTTATACTCGAAAGCTCCGTCTTGTAGATGACATCCTGTAGTACAAGCAAGCATATATTCACTAACCCTACGTACTCGATATTAGTATTTAAAATAATACATTTTATCTAAATGAATATTTAATTGTTGTGTCAAAGTTTCCCAGTTGTTTTATTCGTACAAGGTTACCGCCGTATGAATGTTTTTAAGGTTTTTAGCTTAAAAACGTAGCTGAAATTTTTATTGACCACATCAAATGATGAGAGAATTTTTTCAGTGATTATATGAAATGATTTGAGAAAATTGTATCATGCTGCAAAATTTATGAAGGATTATCATTATATATTTATTATAACACTTTCGAATATTTTGTATAGCGGGTCCTTATCTTTGCTTTCAGGTGGCAGTCTTCCAATGGTGTCTTCTTATAGAATTCTCTTTTTGTGCCATTCCCCTAAAGTAAATGCTTATAAGACACATCAGCGCAAATTTATTAGTGCGTATATGTATACATATATTTTAGCATTTTTCAGTACACAAGAAAATATTCCTCCCTTTTCTTTTATTGATTTTGTTTTACAAATCACAATATATACGGTTACCTTTTGATAGGTAAGATCTCTCGTTTTCTAGACATGGAAATATTTCCATTACCTTTTTACATATAATTGGTAGGGGATATATATTAATTATTAGTTTAAATTTTAGATTTTTATTGATGCAATTTCTTTGTGTTATATGTTTTGTTTTATTTTTTTAATTTTTAAATTTTTTGGTTATAATTTCATTTTTTATTCACCTTAATATAATGATAATATTATTATTTAATTTTGAATTTTTGAAACCTTACAAAATAATTGTTTTTTTTTTTTTTATGAATGTTAGAAATATTGAATTAAGATTTTATGAATTTTTTTATTAGGATTGTCCTATTATATCCTTTGTCATTTTTTTTTGTGGCCCTTTTTTCTTTCTTGATGCAGAAAAAAAAGGTCAACCTTTCATAGGTCATAATTTTTGACCCATAATTTCATTTGAGATCCTCACTTAGATTTGATTTTGATATTTTTCAGAGACCAAATATGATCATTTGAAGGTCCGAAATTAACAATTAATGATTTTTTAAGAATTTTCTATTTTTATAGATTATATATTTTTAAAACTGGGGGTTAACTTTAATTGAATTTTGTCTCATAAGTTAATTTTAGCATTTAAGATATTTAGGAAAAAATTTAGAGCCACACGCACTTGCATGCGAAACTTACTATAAATAGTGGCTATTGAAAATAGTTGTTTTTTTTTAATTTTTTTTTTCTTTCAAATTTTATACATAAACTCTAATTTATGAGTTGAGAGTTATTTCAGCATGTTTTGGGTTTGTAATTATTTGAAGTCATTTAATACAAAATATTGTTCAGAATCTTGGACTTTTTTATTTGTCTTGTTATTTTTTGAGTTTATTATCTTGTATCAGAGCTAGGTTCGAATCTTGGATGAGTAAAGAATGGTGAGAGGATGAAGAGGTGTTGCACAGATGAATCAAACTATAAAAGAGTTGCAAAGATAAGCTCAATAATTAACAGAGGTTATCACCAATAAACAAAGAAGGCAAGGTGGTGATGAGAAAGACATAGATCATGATGAAGAAGTTTAGCAAGAAGAAGAACAATAAGAGCAACTACTATCAATGGAAGAGAGGATGACTCAAGATTTAGAAGGAAGAAATGAAGGAATCAAGGTTGATGTTATAGATTATAAAGGCAGTTTAAAACAAGAGGAGTTTATAGATTAGATGAATAGCATTAAGAAGTTCTTCAAGTTGAAGACTATGACAGAAGATAAGAAGGTAAACTTTGCATGTATGAAATTGAAAGGTCATGTAATGATTTGGTGGGATCACCTGTAGAAAGGGAGACAAAGAAAAGATAAAGAGAAGATTATTTCATGGAAAAAGATGGAGAAGTTGAGGGAAAATTTTCTTCCTATGGATTATGTATAAACCATATACAAAAGATTTGAAAATTTGAGGTAAAAAGATCAAAGTATACAAGAGTATACAGATAAATTTTATAAGATTTCCATACAAGTAGATCATGATGAAATAGAAGAGCAGATGGATGCAACGTTTACAAATAGTCTAAAATTTTCTATTCAAGATGAATTAAGCATGCATAAAATAATGAACATGGAGAAGGCTTATCAATTAGCTTTGAAGGTAGAAGAAAAACAAAATAGATATAATTTTGGAAGGACATCTCCTAGTCCAAAACAGAGGTAGATCCCCTCTAATAAAGGGATGAGATGGGTTTAATAACACCAAAGGTGGCTTCAATGCCAATAAAAGTGAATCATCATGTGGTACAGAAGGACAAGATGATAATAGGAAAGTGTTTTAACACCAACAAAGAGGAAGATGATTTTAGAGAGAATGAAGTTATGGTGGTGCTAGAGGATAGTTTTTGAATCAACGTAAATCTTATGTTTGTTATAGATGTGGAGAAGAGAGGCACAGAGCATTTGAGTGTCCACACTATCAAGATCAAGAAAGAAGGCAAGAAGATCACCCAAGAGGAAATCCAATTGAGATTGAAGTACAAGAGTAAAATACTAAATTTGCACCAGCAGATGTTGGAGATAATCTCAAGATGAGAATAACCATGATCACTCCAAAGAAAGATCAAGTGCAAAATAAAAAAAGGTGGTGATGCATAGCTTCCATCAAATATTTTTTAAAAAAGATGTACTTCAGGTGGAAAGGTATGCAAAGTAATTATAGATGGTGGTAGTTATGAAAATATGGTTTCTAAATAAATGATTGAGAAACTAAATCTACAATGTGAAAAGCATCATAATTCTTATCGTATTTCATGGTTTAAAAAAGGGAATGAAGTTATAGTAGATAAAAGATGCTTAGTCAAGTTCTTTATAATAAATAGTTATAATGATGAAATATTATGTGATGTTATTATGATGGATGCATGTCATGTGTTATTAAAAAGACCATGGCAATTTGATAGAAAAATAATTCATAATGCAGTAAAGAACACATATACTTTTTGAAAAGGTAATACAAAGGTAGTTTCTTTACCTCTTAAAGAGGAAGAAAACACAAAAATTATGCTCTCTACTAAAAAAATTATCCAAGATATGAAGGTAGTAGGTTGTTGTTATGCATTAGTAGCAAAGAATGAAGAAATAGAAATGGTGCCAATACCAACAAAAGCCACAAGAGTGTTGAAATAATATGTAGATGTTATGCCTGATGAGTTACTAGATGGTTTACCACTGAAGAGAGATATACAATATCACATTGATTTGATTCTAGGATTAGCTCTACCCAATCAAGCAGCTTATAGGATGAGTCCAATAGAACATGTAAAATTAAATAAACAAGTTACTGAATTGCTAAGGAAGAAGTTGAGAAGGGAGAGTATGAGTCCTTGTATAACATCAACTTTGATAGCTCCAAAGAAATATGGAAAACATAGAATGTGGGTGGATAGTAGAACAATTAATAAAATTATAATAAAGTAAAAATTTACTATACCTTGTTTAGATGATATGATGGATGTGGTTGAAGAAATAAAATATTTTACCAAGAATGATCTAAGGAGTGATTATCAAATTCAAATTCATGAAGGAGATGAGCATAAAACTATATTCAAGACTAGGGATGGCTTATATGAGTGGATGGTGATGCCATTTAGAGTATCTAATGAACCTAGCACATTTATGATGGCGATGAATATAGTGCAATGAGAATATATTGGTAAGATTGTGGTTGTTTATTTTGATAATATTTTGATATTCAGTAAGACTAAAGAAGAATACTTAAATCATTTGAGAATTGTAATGGATTTGTTAAGAAAGGATAAGTTGTATGCAAGTTTGAATAAGTGTAAATTTATGGAGAATAGTTTGGTATTTTTAGGATTTATAGTTTCATCAGATGGTGTGGAAATGGATGAAGAAAAGATAAAGGTGATTATTGAGTGGCCTATGCTAAAAAGCATTACATAGGTAAGAAGATTCCATGGTTTAGCAACTTTTTAAAGAATATTTATTAAAAAATTTAGTAGTATTGTGGCACCAATAACAAATTGCATGAGAGGAAATGAATTTGCATGGACTAGATAATCCACATAAAGATTTGAATTTTTGAAGATTTTTTTTTATAGAAATACTAATTTTAACATTACTATATTTTAACAAAGTGTTTGAGGTTGATTGTGATGCTTCATTTGTAGGAATTGGTGTTGTGATGAGTCAAAAAGGAAAGCCAATAGCATATTTTAGTTAGAAATTAAATGAGGTGAGAACAAAGTCTCATACTTATGATGTTGAACTTTATGCAATTGTACAAGTATTAAGACATTGGAGGCATTACTTGGTTCCTAAGGAATTTATAATATTTATAAATCATGAGGCTTTGAAGCATGTAAATGCATAAAAAAGATGAATAGTAAGCATGCACAATGAGTTTCTTTCTTGCAGGGCTATACTTTTGTGTTGAAGCATAAATCAAGAAAATAGAATCAGGTAGCTGATGTATTGAGCAGGAGGGTAGCGTTATTAACTACTATGGTGAGTGAAGTGGTTGGATTTGAAGCTATTAAATAATTATATGATACTGATCCATATTTTAGCAAGTTAGTTGATAAGTACAATAATCCATTAACAAGTGGGACATATGTTATTCATGATGAGTATCTTATGCAAAAAGGTTATCTATTTAAAGGAAAATAATTATGCATTCTAGTTGAGTCTCTATGAGATAATATAATAAGAGAATTACATAGTGGTGGTTTGGCTAGACATTTTGGTAAGATGAAGACAATAGATTTGGTGGAGGAAAAGTATTTTTCGATAAAGATGAAGAGAGATGTGACAAGGTATGTTTCAAGGTATAATATATGTTAGGTGGATAAAGGACATGCAAAAAATATTGGGCTTTACATGCCATTATCAGTTCCAAGAGGGTTCTGGATAGATTTGAGTATAGATTTTGTGTTGGGATTTCCAAACACATAGAGAGGTAATGGTTCAATTTTTTTTTTGTAGATAGATTTTCTAAAACTGTTCATTTCATGGCATGTAAGAAAACCAATTATGCCACTAGAGTTGCAGAATTATATTTTATGGATATTGTGAGATTACATAGTGTTTCAAAAATTATTACTTCAAATTGGGACATGAATTTTTTAAGACATTTTTGTAGGACATTGTAGAATAAGATGGGTACTAAGCTACAATTTAGCAGTGAATATCACCTACAAATAGATAGACATATAGAAGTTGTGAATAGGAGCTTGGGAAATTAATTAAGATGCAAATTATTTATGGGAAAAATAGTATGGGTATTTTAGATTTGGTACAATTTTCAATTATAGACCAAATTAGTGATGATGCAAAAGTGTTTGTAGAGCATATGTAGAAGTTGCAAGGAGTAAGAAGAAACTTTCAGGAAAATAATGATAAATATAAAGCAATAGTGGATGTCAGAAGAAGATTTAAGGTATTTGCAAAAGGAGAGTTGGTAATGATATACTTGAGGAAAGAGATATTTCCAAAAGGAACATACAATAAATTGAAATACAATAAAATTAGGCCATGAAAATTTATGAAAAAAACAAATGATAATGTATATGAAGTGAGTTTATCATAGAATTTTGATATATCTCCAGTATTCAATGTTTTAGATTAATATGAATTCTATGGAGAAGATGGTGAAGATGATGAAGGTGAAAATTTAAATTGGGATCAACATGTTCAAAAGAAGAAGGAAAAAATAGTGCAAGTTTTGGTTATGAAGACAATGAGCACAAGGGAAGGGAATCATAATAGGTATTTCATGTAGTGGGAAGGATTGTAACAAGAAGACAAAACTTAGATTACAGAATGGGAGTTGAAGAAGATTGATAAACATAAATGGAAATAGCATAATCAAGCCAACTCGTAAGAGCTGAGTTGTTTTCAAATAGAGGAGAATGATGCAGAAAAAATAGGCCAAGATTTTGAAGGCCATAACTTTTGACCCGTAACTCCTTTTGAGCTCTTCCATATGCCAAAACAACTGTATCAAAAAAATTTATTCCACCCTAAATATATATTTCCCCTTATGTTTGATTTTGATATTTTTTAAAGGCTAAAAGTGATCATCTGAGGGTCCAAAATTAATGTTTAATGATTTTTTTGAGAATTTATTATTTTTAAAAATAGTATATTTTTAGAAATAGATGTCAAGTTTAGTTGAATTTCATCCCATATGATAATTTTATCATTTAATATATTTAGAGAATTTTTTTGAGCCACGCGCACTTTCATGTGAAACTTACTATAAATAGTGGCTGTAAAAATAAATATTTTATTTAGTTTTTAATTTTTTTGAATTTTGCATGTAAACTCTAAGTTATGAGTTGAGGCTTATTTAAGCATGGTTTGGGTTTGTAATTACTTGAAGTCATTAAATATAATTAAATACAAGTTATTATTCATAATTTTCACCTTTTTTATTTATCTTGTTAGTTTTTTGTTTTATTAATTCTCTCAAATTATTTTTTTTTTATATCTTATTTTTTAGATCTCTTACCTTCTTATGTTGGCTTACTCACCAAAAATATCTAAAATATAATTTTTTTATAACTACACAGGTTCATTTATGAATTTTAAAGATAACAAGAAATACACACATATTCAATTTGATAAGATATTTATTTAATTTGAAAAGAAAGGATTTGTTTGGTAGAATAGGACCCTTATAACAAAATCATAGTTGAAAGTATTATCATGAAATAAAATACTAGTTATTCACATATCATTGATAAAGATAAAAATGATGTTGAAGATCTTCATATTACACTAGTCTACTTACTAAACAATATTGAACTTGATTCACAACTTTTCAAATAACATGGGTTTGAGTGAAGAAGATATCTCAACTCATCCCATTTTTAAAATATTTTCCAAGATTATTTGAGTTGATTAAGGTTATAAGGAAAGAAGAGGATTTTTGGAAGACCTGTAGTGAATTATGCAAACTGAGTGAGCATTTTTTGAGTAAATATGTAAATTAATACATCTACCAATTGTGCTAGCATAAGGAATAATAATTTCAATAATACATCAATGAGTTCCATGAGTACATTACATGTTTGTGTAATAATTTGAAGTGGCACATAAGGTGATAAAGTACATGAGTATAATATCACCTTATATTTGTGTGAAGATGAATTTCATTACTTTTGACACATTGTTAAAAGTTTAAAACAATTCCACAAGGATTGAAACAAAGGGTAACATGAAGAAAAAGTTATTTTTTTCATCTACCAATGTGCACAAGAACTAATTTGCATGAAATTACCATTTAATCACATATTCATAATAAAAACATGTCATGTAAGAGGAATTAGCCTAATAATACTATACATCAACATAAGGACTTAACAACTTCTGAAGTAGACAAAGGCAAGAAGTATTGAAGTGAAAAATGGTGCCATTGACACCATACAAGTTAATGAAATGATTCTTAGTTTTTTTTGTATGCAACAATATTTATTTTTTAAGTTTACATTAAGTTATATGCAAACTAATGACACAGATCTAGATGCCACTTGTATGAGTTTTACCTCAATTTCCATTAACACTTATGATAAATGAGAGTGTCTCTCTCACACTAAATTTGGGGTAAGGGCCATCCTATTCATGTCATCATTGATTTTAGGATTCAAAATAACATCATTACACTAAGTGAAATCCACCACATCGACCTCACCACTTAAAAAAATACTAAACCATAATGTTTGGATTGGATTAACACCATCTTAATTAAGGTAAGGATATAAAAGTTTGATGATAATGACTTTTGTAGTATAAATTCAAGCCTATGGATGAAAAAGTCACATGCGATGTCATACCACTTGAGGTTCGTCATATTTTTATTAGAAGGTTGTATTTGTATGACCTCAATGCTAAATACTATCCATGATGTAATGGTGGATAGTGTATGAAAAATATATCTTCTTCAACCTCTTAAAGTCACCTCTAACAACTAGAACCACTTTGATCTTTGCCAAATAATTTTTCAAACTCATATTTTACATGTATAATTTTATTTCCCCATGGTCCTCGCAGAAGCATCTAAAAAAGAGAATAAACCTAGATTGAAAATGTGTCAATCCACAAAAATGTCATTGCATTAGATGAACTCAGTAAGATACTACAAAATATGAATATGTATTTGAAAAACATGAGTGTTTATAAACATATTTCACATTAAATCATCAGATCAATTTAGTTCTTGGATTAATTCTTCCAAATAACCATTATTGCATGATGCCCTATTACCAAATGAATTCAATGAAAAATTGTAAAGGGTGAAAGAAATAATTTTTTCATTCTTAATAAATTATTTATAATAGTATAAGTATTTAATTGTGTAAAAACCATCACTTCTCTACTTGGAACTAGATAATGACTCACATAACCAAAAAAAAATATAAAAAATGTAACTTATTTTTGTCTACATCTATGTTGATAATAAAGAGGGTTTTCATCATTATTTATATAAGTCTCCTTTCAAAGGGGTACATCCATAAGGATATAGATGTTAATTTTTTATATTATCAATTATGTTAAGCAAATTAGAAAAATTCTCTTTATAACATTTTATGGACTCTTTCAAAACATTATAAAATGGGTCAAATATATTCACTCCTAGTTTATTGAGGGAGTGTATGACAAATTTCTGGATGGAAATAAAAAATTAGTGGGCATTATCAAACCAAGAAATTAAGTTATATATTGGGAAATGTTTTGTTTTATTTGTACATAGAATTTTTAATTTTAACGATATTTTAAAAGATTGTTTTTGGACAAAACCAATAAGAATTGGATATATACAACCATATAATGGGAGATAAACCTTTTATCAATGATGGTTTCTTTAATTGAAATATACAAACTAATATGGATATTCACATTAGATTTTATTATAAAATATTTAAAAAATAATTTAATCCAATGAGGGATGTGTATAGTAAATCTCTCTCTCTCTCTCTCTCTCTCTCTCTCTCTCTCTCTCTCTCTCTCTCTCTCTCTCTCTCTCTCTCTCTCTCTCTCTCTCTCTCTCTCTCTCTCTCTCTCTCTCTCTCTCTCACACACACACACACACACACACACACACACACACACACACACACACACACACACACACACACACACACACACACACACACTCACTCTCTCTCTCTCTCTCTCTCACACACACACACACACACACACACACACACACACACACACACACACACACACACACACACATGAAAAACATCACCTAATATGTATGGGTAGGGTGGAATGTGATGTTTACCTTGAAATAGATGTTGAGAATGAGGCTCATATGGTGACAATTGACCAATAGGAGCATGTTGGGAATCAAAGAATAGAAAAGGGATTATGTTAAGAGTGTTTAAGGATAAATCAATGGTGGAAAGAATCAAACAATGGAAAACTAAAGATTGATGTGAATAACATCATTTGGGCATGTCCAACAAAAATATTATAAATTTGACATAAGATTAAACTTCCTAGTAAGGGACATGACACCATAAAGGCATACTTTGAAAAATTGGATCAAGTTAATGAATGTCAAAGTGATTTAGAGGATGTTAATATGTCATAGGTTTTTCAAATAATAATTCTATTTAATGATAGATACAATATCATAAATCATAAATCAAACACCTACAAAATCTTAGTGTTATATTATTGTCTAATATGAATGAAAAATAATTTTTTTGTCATATTTTAGAATTATAAAACCTTAATAATATTTTTCTATTTTTCAAAATAAATAAAAGTTTAATATTATTTCAACAAATTATTTTTCATACTTACATTACTACAATTATTGTACTGACAATTACATATGTAATCAAAAGTGAAATAATATTAATAAGAAGATTACTAAAATCCACTATCATAGCTCTTAAAAACCTTTAAAAACTATTAACATATATATTAAAATATATTATCGTACTATTTAAACCAATAATAGTATTATTAGAATCCAATGTCACATTAACTAAAAATAATAATAATAATTTGAAAAAATAGAATATAATATTAATTAAAATTAACAATAATTATATTAAAATTCAATATTATAGTAGTTAAAAATTAATAATAACAATATTAAAAATGATGATACAAAAATATATGTTTATACAAAAATAATAATCCAATTTAATAAAATTTTAACTATATTGATATATGTTTTATAGAAGTTAAAAGCATTCAAACTTAATAAAGTTTTAGTTATGTTGAATTATTTTTGATAGAAGTTATATAAATTAATATCTTGTTGAAGCTTTTATTAAAATTTATACATTTTATATTCTTTTTAAATTTTTATGTTTCTAACATTTTGTTGAACTTTGTGTTAATCACATGTGATTCCTTCTATTTAATTTATAATTTTAATATATATTTTTATTTAAAAAATTTATATTATAATATATTTTTTTAATAAAATAATTTTATTAAAACTTTTATTTTAATTACAAGAAATAGTTTGAAGTATTTTTTAAATTATAAGTTAAAAAAAAAAACAAACGTCCCCTCCTCTGCATCTTACTATCAAATTTGAAGATATTAAAATAAGTTTGAAATTAAAAACAAAAACAAAATAAAATGTTCCAAACCTTCCACACTAATGTTTCCAAAAGGAAACCTAAACAAAAAGCGAAGGAAAACATAGACATAGCCTTACTTTCCCATAATAATAATAAAGGAACTTATTTATAAAGTTAAATATTTTGATGGAGGAATTTGACATAACATTGATGAAGTTTGTGTTAATGTAGGGTTCTATCTTTTGCATTAATTATCTTTAATTTTGAAATAATTAAGTTATAATATAATATTATAATGAGTATATTTTAATATGATAAAAAAATTAATATTATAATTTAAAGCATATTATAATTTAAAATTAATTTAAATATATAATAATAGTTATAATATTTTATAATTAAATATTTAATATTAATTAATAAGTAGAATTTATTAAATAATAATTTATTTATTTATTTTTAAATTTAATATAATTTTTGGAGCTAAATTTTAATTTAATATTTTAAATTATAATTTGATATTTTATATATTAAATTATAATAATTTTTCCCCCCTAAAATAGCTAATTATTTATATAAATAACATATAATTTCAATTTAAATTCAAAATTTTATAACTTAAAACTCAAAAATTATTTTTTATAAAATAAATATTATATTAAAAGAAGATATTTTATTTTTATTTTGTATAATATTTTCTTATTAATAGTTGTGAATATCAAATCATAAGGAAAAAGAGAGCCATTATTTTAAGGATACATCTTTAGTAAGGGGAACCTTGTTTTGGTAACATTTTATTATAAATCTATTTTGGAGTCAAAATTTTAATGTATAATAGAAAATAATATTAAAATGTAAAAAATAAATTTACATTGCAATGATATATTTTAATATATATTAAAAATTAATTTCATATAATTAATGTTAAAAAATGTTCATTATCCTATTATTATCATCATTATAATTATAATTAAAATTTTATAAACATCACTATAACATCACAATTGTCAAAGTTTAAACTATTGTAATAAAATGGTGTCAAAAATATATGTTTAAAAAAAAATTAATTTAACTTGTACCAAACTATATAATAACCCTCCTTTTATATCTTTTAATTAATCCTTCTTCTTTATCACCATCACATCACAATTATCAAAATTTAAACTATGAAAATAAGTTGGTGTCAAAAATATATGTTTTAAAGGAAGAAGATTGATTTAATTTGTGCCAAACTATATAATAATCCTCATTTCATACCCTCTAATTAATCCTTCTTCATTTTATTAATAATTTAGTGGTGATGTTGACGCGTTTCCTACTTTTCCAATTAATAGATAATCAGTTTTTATTCTGAATTTCATTTTTAACATATGACTTAAAAAGATTAAATATAAATAATATATTTTATTGTACCTACCATAATAAATAATATAGAAATTAATAAAGTATTTTCTTTTTTTTGGGTTAATGGGTAGATGCTCAGTTGGATTTTCTAGAGTTTAAGAATTAATTTTTTAAAGTATTCACCAATATTTGATTGAACAATATTTTATATATTTTAGTTTTGTTATATATATATATATATATATATTGATTAATATACAGGTTTTTTATATCTATTACATTGTCATTTGGAATTATTTGTTACATAACTAATAAAAATTTCATAAAAATTATATTAAATTATGGTAATAATTTATAGTTATGTTTGGATAATATACTCCATGTTAATTTATGTCAAAAATTTATTGGGTATGCATTGCATTTATAATGACTTGGTTTTATATGGAGATGTTTTTAATAGAGTTGTATATATTTTGATTTTTGCCTATAATTTGTTGTTTATTTTTATGCTTTAACTAAAGTGTGTTGACTAAATATTTATTGCACCATCATTTTTAATTGGACTTTACAACTCATCAACACTCTTCATATATGCATGCATATTTTGAAACACTTATTAAAGGTTCATTCTTTCACATTGATTTTATTATTATTATAAAAATAATTAAAGTATGCAATGCCTAAGATTTATAAAATGTTTTTTCATTATTTTAATCTATTGAATAAAATTCACCACATATTGGATACTTTGTAAGAAAACTTTTACAATGATTCGACATGCAAAAATCAATCCAATAGAGACTACCAAATGGTTCAAATTCCCTGGTTGTGACTAAATTCTATTGTAACATGGTTTAGCACTTGAAATGGTACATTCGATTGCCTTTGTTCAATTGATATATTTTTAAAATTTAATCAAATAAATAATTTTATGGTCATTTAATGATTGTGGTGCATGATTCATGGCATGTCAATTTATGTATGAAGTATGTTATAATTTATGTAAATTTTGAAATGTAGGTTTGACCAGATTGGAGATATTATGATCTAGAAAAATTATAGAAAAGGTTTCCAGCCATGAATGGAAGGAACGAGAACATGTGTTCTTCTATAATTAGGATTATTTACTCCAACTTGTTTATGAATTCAACTTGTTTTATCTTTGGTAGAACTATTTCAGAAAAAATATGTAGATTTTGATTATAGATTAAAATATTTTCTTTAAACATTCATTATATATATATTCATATATATATTCTTTATTTTTTCAATATTTTAAAAGTATGTTTGATGATGTTACAAATAAGTTTTGTTTCCCTTTCAAAAGTTTTCATTCTAAAATTTTAGAAGTATTTGTGACTACACATGGATATCTAATGCATTCTATATAACTAGGTCAAGGCATTATGTTATTATACAATCTAATTAAAATCAATTCATATTTATAAATATCCAATAAAAGAGGTTATCAAGCAATTGAATATATTTTCAATGCATTACGTTGTATTAACGGGATTTCATACTCACCATGTTTGTCAATAGATTAAGCTTGTTAATACTTTCACTTTTCTCTCTTTTTCTTACATGTCATGTTTCAAGAGGAAACTAAGGGTTTTTTAACGATAAATGGTATTTTTTCAACCCAAAAAAAAGGTTAGATGTAGGGATGTGTCAATACCTTAAATTTTTTAAGTTGCATCAGTGTGGTATTATTTAATTGGACTGGTATGTGAATATGTTATTATTTAATTGGATTGTTAACATATTTATTCCCCTTTCCTACATAACTTCATGAGATTTTTTTTTCTAAAGTTGATGATAAGAAAGCTTTAGCCATCTTAGTGTCGAACACTTCTAAATTACACTTCTTGTAGCAAGTAAATATTATTAATTTTCTTTTTAATAAATTTAAATAAAATAATAATATTTAGAGAAAAAAGTTGTGTCAATGTAATGATAAAGGCCAAATGCATTTATTATAGGTTTTAATATTTTAAACAATGTTGATGACATGAATGTTGTTAGAAATATGTTTAATCTCAACTTGATATTCATGCTTTCCTTTCTATCTTAGCATAATTACCTGCATTTAAGGTTATTTATTTGGAATGCCTTCTAGAGAAGATTTGATAGATTTGGTTTGATTCGCTTAACAGGTTAATTACTTTCACATACTTTGTGGTAAGTAAAATATATTAATATTTTATTCTCCTTGCTGTCCACCATAGAGTTTAATTTTGTTACTGCTTTTGCGGTCATTTTTGTATCATGCAAGAAAGAGGAAAATATAGCAATGCAACTTTGCATCTGATAGGAAAATGAAACATTGAGTATCAAAGCTCTGTTAAAATTGTTCCAGCTTTTAATATATTAATATATAAATTTGATTAGGTCCATCTTGCTATGTCCTTTTTTCTATGTTTTCTGAATAGCTCTTAATTCTAGTATAATTAGTTTTATTTTACTATTGTGTAAGAAACATCTCTATTTACTACTCTGTTTATCATTTCAATCCCTTTGCCCCAATTCCCACATATAGTTCAAACATCTAGTCTCTTTTTTGGGTCTATACTTATTTCTTATTTGACATCCATCAATGGCTTCCATAGCCTCAACATCTAGTGTTTCCTTGTTTAGCTTGTAAACCACTCTTTTCACAAGCAAAAATTATGAGTATTGGTCATTGACCATGAAATCCTTGTTTAGGTCTTAGGATGTTTGGGAAATTATTGACAATGGCTATGTAGACTAAGCAGCTTACAATGCACTCACCCAGGTAGAGAAAGATCTCTTGAAAGAGCAAAGAAAGATGGATGGAAAAGCCATCTTCTACATTCATCAAACAATGCATGAAATCATACTGCCAAGAGTTGTAGCAGCAACGCATGCAAAGGAGGCATGGGACACACTACAAATAGCCTATCAAGGTAAGGACAAAGCTAAATCTGTAAAACTCTACATACTTAGAAGAGAATTTGAAAACATAAGTATGAAAGATTCAGAGTCTATGGAGTTATTCTTTACTCATGTTGTGGGGCTAGTAGATCAAATAGATTCTCATGGGGAAACATTAGAAGAGATAAGGATATTTGAGAAAATGTTAAGGGTTCTACCTACTAAGTTTGATCCCTTAGTTGTTGCAATAGAGGAAACTATGGATTTAACCCAGCTGATAATGGATGAATTGCATGCATATTTGATAAATCATGAATATAGGTTGAATAGATCACACACCTCCATTGAGAATGCTTTCTCATCTCATGCTTCAATAAGCTATGGAAGAGGTAGATGTAGATTTAATCCTAGGGTTAGAGGAAGAAACACATTTAGAGGGCATAACAATAGTCGTGCAAATCAAGGTGGAAGATGACATAAAAATGAGCCCTCTCATAATCATTCAGCTAGTCAAAGACAAGACTAGTTAAATGTTCATTGCCATTACTGAATGAAATATGGTCATTATGCTTTTGAGTGTAGAAAGAAACAACATGATCAGGGAAGACAAAATCAAAACCCCCAAAAAAATTCTACATAAATTCTATGTTTATTTCATGTGCAAAGATTGTTGAAGCAATTTCTACAAAATCACCAGTTGAATGTAATATGGTTCAAGAGAGAACAAATGATATTTGGTATTTATATTCTAGTGTAGCAATCACATGTCTAGAAATATAGAGTTGTTTTCTAGCTTTGACAAATCAGTCACTTTAAATGTTACTCTTGTGAATAATAATCAAGTGAATGTTATGGGAAAAGGCACCATTGACATTCTAACCAAAAAGGGGGAGAAAAAAGTCATTCATGATGTTTTTTATAATGTTGTTTTGAAACATAATCTAATGAGTATTGGTCAATTAGTGCAAAAATGATATAGATTTTATATGAAAAATAATGCATGTGTCATTCTTGATAAATATCCTAGTACACAGCTGATTACAGAGGTACAAATGACAAAAAAGATAGAATGTTCCCATTAAGGTTGAATCTAACATCAAAAGAGACGTAGCTAGAGCAGCATTTAAGACTAAAAATTCTCAAGATGCCTCTCAAGTTGATCTATAAGTTTGATTTGGAGAAGATCAAAGAAGCAAAGTTGGTCTGGAAGGTTGCTACGAAAAAGATCAAGGATACTCCAGAACAAAACAAGGTACATCCGAAAAGGCAGAAGCTAAAACTAAAGAAGATGAACAAAATGGTAATGTAATTGTTCAAACAACTTTTCAGTCAGTGGTGAAAAATTAATCGTGGTTAGGAATTTGAGATTTGGTCATTTGAACTTTAGAGGTTTGAATTCGTTGCATAGGAAGAATATTGTTAAGGGCATGCCATTGATTAAGAAACTAGATAGAGTATGTGAAGCATGCATATTGGGTAAACAACATAGAGAGACCTTCCCTATTAGAAAATCAAAAAGAGCATGTAAACAACTTGAGATTGTTCACTCTAATATATGTGAATTGATGCAAACTCCTTCTATTGGGGTTGTACATATATTTTGACTTTTATTGATGATTATACAAGAAAGACATGGGTCTACTTTTTGAGGCATAAATATGATGCATTTGGATTCTTTCAGCAATTCAAGACTCTTGTAGAGAAGCAAATTGCCTACCACATCAAGATATTAAGAACTGATAGAGGCGGTGAATATAGTTCTAATGATTTTCTAAATTATTGCAGACAACATGGTAATCACAAACAATTTATAGCCGGTTACACACCTCAACAAAATGGTGTGGCTGAAAGAACAAATCAAACTATCATGGATATGGCAAGAAGTATGTTGAAGTCAAAGCATTTATCAAATGAATACTAGTTTGAAGTAGTAACAACTGTTATATATATTTTGAATAGATGTCCAACTACAAGTGTAAGAAATGTGATTCCTTAAGATGCTTGGAGTGGTAGAAAGCACAGTGTTGCTCACTTCAAAGTCTTTGGATGCATTGTATATGATCATGTACCTAAAGATCTAAGAAGAAAATTGGACAACAAAAGTGATAAATGCATTTTTTTTGGATATTCAGAAGATATAAAAGCTTACAAGTTGTTTCATCCAATTACTATAAAAGTTATAATCAGTAGAGATGTACAATTTGTGGAGAATGAAGCATGGGATGGAAGTGTATAAAAAATCATAAGTGTAGTAGTAGCTGATCCACATGATGAAATGACTGACGAATTGATAGAACAACAAGGTATTCCACAAACAATACCTCATTCCACTCCCAGACAAGCAACACAAGTTGTAGCACAAGCTACACCTTCTACAGCAAGATTTTCAAGAAATCAGAATTTTTCTTCCACACAACAAACTCCACAAAGAACACCATCCATAACATCATCTAGAAGTCCAGCAAACTCCACTGATAGAAGTAGCTCATTTGGTCCTACATTAGCAAGTTTATTGCAGTGAAAAAAAGGATTATAAGAGATATATATGAAGCTGATTTTAGTCTTGAAACATCAAATTCATTTTCTGTTCTTGCTTTATTTTCAAAAGTTGTTGATCCAATGTTCTTTAATGAAGCAATTAAGGATGAAGCATGCTAGGCTTGAAAGTGGATGCTCCGAAAGTATTTTAGCAGAATGTCAGCTAGTTGAGATTAAAGGGGAGTGTTAGAAATATGTCTAACCTCAACTTCCTATTCATGCTTTCCTCTCCAACTTAGCATTATTCCTTTCATTTAAGGCAATTTATTTGGAATGCCGTCTGAAGAAAATTTGACAGATTTTGTTTGATACACTTAACTAGCTAACTACTCTCACATACTTTGTGGGGAGTAAAATATATTAATATTTTATTCTCCTTGCTATCCAGCATAGAGTTTAATTTTATTACTGCTTTTGTGGTCATTTTTGTATCATTCAAGAAAGAGGAAAAGAGAGCAACACAGCTCTGCATCTGATAGGAAGAAGAAACATTGAGCATTGAAGCTCTGTTAAAATTGTTCCATCTTTTTAATATATGAATATGTAAATCTGATTGTGTCCATCTTGCTGTGTCTTTTTTTTTTATGTTTTCTGAGCAACTCTTAATTCCAGTAGAATTAGTTTTCTTTTACTACTATGTATGAAATATCTCTATTTGCTGCTCTATTTATCATTTCAATTCCTATGCCCTTATTTCCACAAAAGCTTTAACTGAATTGATGTTGAACACTTAGGGACTGCACTAGGCCAAAGTGAGTGCATACTATTATTTATTTTATTTTATTTTATTTTTATCTTTGTTAATTTTTTCATAGGTCCCAATAAAAAAGAGGTCAATGTAAAGATAAGGAATTCAATTATTTATCTTAGACTTTAATACTTCTAAAATATATAGAAGATTCAAATGTTTGAATGCAATCAACACATGTTTTGAAAATTAGCATTTTGGTTTTGATTGTATTTAACTTGTTGGCAATAATAATAATAATAATAATAATAATAATAATAATTATTATTATTATTATTATTATTATTATTATTATTATTATTATTATTATTATTATTATTTATTTATTTTATTTTATTTATTTTTTTATTTTTTTTATTTTTTTGGGAATACACATTCATTTTTGGAGCTTAAAGTTGTTTAGTTCTTTTCTCTTGAAATGTGTATAGGGATATGTTTATTTTAAGTATTGATTTTTTAATGTTTGCAGTCTCTTTATTTAGCTTTGATGTTTAAGCGTTATGTTCTTCCTTTCAATTTAAATTAGGAGAAGGTTATAGATTTGTTTTTCTTTCCTGCTTATGAATATGAACTGTACATATCCAAAATCTAAATTCAAATTTACTATTAGTAAGTCAGACAACTGTTGTTCCAAGCTGTATTTATCGAAAGTCTATGACAAACATAATATATAGATTAAAATAATTAATCAGTATTATTTTTTTTGCATCAAAATATTTCTCATTTATTCTATTTCACATGATTAGTTGTCGAAAATAGAAACCAGGTACCTTGACATTAGAAGATGACGTGTCGGATTAGGAAATATCAATGATATTCACAATATAAATGTCACAGTAAATATAAGTGAAATTAATTTTCACAAGCAATTGCATGTAAAAAACACTATGCTGATAATTTTTCCATAAACAGATATTTGTTCACGTCTGCATCGTATGCATTGACAGTATTTTACACAAGCCTTTAACCATCAGTACAACACCAAAAAAAGAGTTTGATTTTCCATTCTTTCTTGCATAATTTCAACATTTACTTTATGACAACATCTTACATTTTTTTTACAGTAAAAAATGTTGGGCTCAACAAATCATAGAAATAGATTTTAAATTGTCGTCCTTTTTAACATTTACATAGTTTTCAAATCTGATTGGCCAATCATTTTTGATAGATTAATTCAGCCTACTATTTCTAGATGTGTTGATCACAAACTATCAAATATAATTTCCACCTTTCATTAACACCGGTCATGTGTTTTTATTTCCTATGATGTTTTCAAGAAGCTAAGGCATCAAATTTAGTGTCAAACATTCCTTACATTGATACCTAGTTTTATCGTATGCTTCGTGCCCTTTTAGTACTTGTATTTTCATTTCATTCCAGAATGTGTTGTTTCTAAATAGATGTGCATTAAAAGACGTAATTTGTTTGTTAATCCGCTTAGAACATTGCTTGCATTTTCTAGTGCTGAACGTGTCAAATATCTTACTACATTTTACGGCCCTCTAATTTATTGCTTGAAGCTTTTACCCATCCAAACAATGCCAGTATTTTATGCATGCTTTCAATTCTCATTTCTAATAGAATTTTGCATTTGGTTTGCAACAAAAAAGGATGGGATCAACATCTCATATAAATAAATCTTAAATTTCCGTCCTTAGCATTTGTGGACATTTTCAACTCTGCTTTGTCAATCATTTTAGTTCGAGAAATTAAGCTTATTATTAATAAATATATTGGTCACAAACTATAATCTCCCTCACCTTTTTTCCACAAGCTTATCTAATATTATTTCTATATTTCATTAACACTGACTCTAAACTATTCTTGCCTCTAATGTTTTCAAGAATCCAATAGTATCGCACTCATAAGCCCACGTTTCTTGAATTGATATTCGGTTTTATTATATGCTTTATTTGCATTTTTAAGTTGTGAGACTGTTGTTTGCAAAAATAAAAATAAAAATAAAAATCACATAGAACAATTGAGTTTAGTATTGTTACATGCTTTTATTGATTTATCAGTCTGTGTTCCTTTACATGTTTGATAGCAACAACTTCTTTGTATAACATGTACCGTATACACATGATTTTATTTCTTTACATAGCCCCTAACCTAAATAAATGTATTTCTTACAATAACTCACTAACAGAATATAAAGAAGTTGCATATTCTGAACTTATACACATTTTCTTCACAAAAGTAAACCAAATCTCTTGATTTCGAGTCTCGTAACTCTATACACATCTTCTTCACAAAATTTTCAATGCTTTTAGCCAATGTATTTTTATATACATTACTACTTCTTGTTTTCTACATTGTGGAGTTCATATACAAACACTTGTAGATTTATTCCATAATTTTGCATCTCATGTACTATTCACACTCACCATGGTGTGAAGCTTGCTCAGAGGGATTTAATTTTTCCCTCTGTTACTTGACATAGAAATACACAAGTATTGCATTATTTGGAGCAAATCTACTTGTGAGATGGAACATATATTACAAAAATTGTACACAAAATCATATTTTTCGTAATTAAAATACTAGTATGTAATCGAAAGGGTTGTAGTCGAACTGCTGATGATGATGGTTGCTTATATCTATCTATTAAGGTACAAATCCTTCTAGATACCTAATATAGAGAGTCAAGCAGTTAAAGTCAGGGTCGTACTTTGGTGATTTTGATGGTATGGATAGTATGAATGCCCTTTACTTGTGACTGCTTAGCCAAAGGAAATCACTAATTTAAATATATACTTACTCAATATTGTAAATCTTCTATATATTTATTTATGAAATAAGACAGAATTACCAACATTCTATGTAATTCAATAATTCCATATGATACCTTCAAACATACAATCAAAAAATATTTATATAAATTCAATGATCCCTCTACAACTTATTATTAAATAATAAAAGTCTTTTCCAATATAATTATATATTACTAAAGAACACAATATTTACAATAACTTCAAATATTTTATTTTTTTATTTTTTATATACATAAAAAAAGGTCATTATAATATCTCTAATATTAAGATATACTCATAAAATTGAAAATATTTACTTTATACTATAGCTATTTTCAACAGCCAAAACATCTACATTGATTGTTAGTCTCTTAACATACACTACAATGATAACGATCTCACTTCGTAATTCTATTCTTGTTGGTATTGTATTTTTATAACTTTCAAGATTTTAATTATTTGTAATTAAACATAATTAGTATTATAAAAATATTCAAATCCATAACCTTATAATCTTCAAGAGCATATTTTTATACAATAGTTACTTTTCAAATTTAATATTTATATTTTTAAACATTACATTACAATTTTTATATTCAACTATAAAAACATGGTAAGTACTAACCATTCCATATTTTTAAACATTATAATTTTTATATTCAACCATAAAAACTTGATAAGTACTAACCATTTCATGAATCTTTTTATTTTAGGAATCGCAGTCACCGTCACGATCACCATCGATAATAAATTAAAAATTAATAATAATTATATTAAAATATTACCAATCTGAAATTTTGCTAGTCAAAAATGGATTTTATTATTTTAGTATAGTATTAGATACTTCACTAAATATGAACTTACATTGCCGTTCTCGCAAATGGCTCTGGCATGAGATAAAACTCTGTGTGATGAGGTTTTCGGTTCTTCCTGCTATGTCCAACCCATGATGCCCTTCGGATGCTGCTGCTGCAGAAACACGAAAATATTATAAAAATACAGTATGAATGTGATATTATCTATAATATGACTTACAGAAATCAGAGGATGGGAATAGTAAGTACCATGGCCTGCTAATGTAAGCTTCCATACAGTTGGGGTCTTTGCATGCATAAGAATAATTTATTCGCATTTTTTTAATGGAGGAATTGATCATAAATGGCCATTATGTCAATACATCTATTTTATTGATTATACTATAATTTAATTACTGAGTATATATGTTTAATTTATGGTAAGTATATTTATTACATTTTATTTTCTACTTTTTTGGATGGAATGTGTTTTTTAAAATTATCTTCAACTAATTTGTCATATATATATATATATATATATATATATATATAAATAAATAATAAGATAGTATCGAAAAGAACTCGGAAGTTGTTCCAAACGTTTATTATAAGATACAGATTTTGATAATCTTTTTCATCTTGAGATTTGTTTTTACGTAGAATTTGTTGATAATGTGTGTATATGGAAAGAAAATAATTGAATTATTGTTTATTATTATAATTGTATACCCTTAAAGGACTCCCTCAATGCTTGAATTTGGCACCATTGGGAACTTTTGAGTTTTCATGTTACTAATGTATGTAATCTTATTAAGTGTTTTTTTGTTCTTATTTAAGGAACCCTCACAAATCAAAGCCATCTTTATTAAGTTGAGGAGTTGGTTCTTTAAGACTACCCTCATGAGTGTGTCCCATTGGACCTACAATTTCAAAGTGTCTAAACAAACTTCCCTTAAGGTGCATATCTAGCTTGAGCTTATAGGTATTCAACTACCTCCATACATGCAATCCTTGTGAAGATTGTCTAACCCATAGGGTTGATGATTTGTACTGAGGTTGACAAATTTATACTTTACACAATTTAATAAGCATGTTTGTGTCAAGGTTGATTTGATAAAAGACTTGAAAGAGTTTATTGATATACAAGTAGGAATGAAACACTTCTCATAGAAGGTCACCTACTTCAACCTCGTTAGTAAATGCATTATATGTCAAGAGTCTAACCATAATATTCATGATTTTACCCTTATGGTTCAGTCAAATCCATCTGTCAGGTAGAGATCAACTAAAAATCAAAAGGTAGCAAAAAATAATGATGGTTAGACCATAGTAGATAACAAAAAACACCCATAAAAAAAAGAATCCCAAGGTGACCTTTGTTCCCCACATTATTAAATATCAGTAAGTGGAAAAAAGGATAAAGTTATTTTTCTCTCCCATTAGTCCTCTTTAGTCTCAAACTGATCTCGTGGTCTCTCAAATTCAAGTTTATCAAATTAATCATTTACATGGACATTATTCACATGTTCGGATTCCCTCTACAAGTGGTCCTAACTCATAACAATTGTGCAATTTGCCTTGCAGTAGTGGAAATTCCCCTCAAAATGTAATTGGGGATAAATGTCACTTGATTTCACTTGGGGATTATATTTTTACAAACCACCAGATCATTATGTGAAAACTATTTTATGGCACTTGGTTTAGAAGAAGATATAGAGGATGGACATGGAGAATTATTCATGGAGGATTCATCTTAATGAAGTTACTTTTCTTTATGGTTTGAGGTCTCGTAGACTCCTCCTACAACTTTGCATGCCACTTACCAATGGTTGGGTGTTCTATATGTAATTTTTTAGCTAAAAGTTAATATTTCAATATTTCTTTTGTAATATTTTTTGAGGATTACATTGTTTGATTAATGTCTCTTTTTCACTTCACATAAACACGAACATGTTAGTGCCAATATTTTGTTTTTATAAAAAAAATATTCCCTTAAATTTTGCCTTGAGAGAAGATCTATCACATTAAGATGTTTGGGATATACTAGACATTGTTAGTCATTCCTTAGGGATTTTTAATATTCACACCTCAAATGATGGATTTAATAGAACAAAATTATAGAAATGGTTCATTGACAATCTAATCTTTTGAACTTGGCATATTTTGGTGACTTTAATATGATTGAGATCCCTTAGGAAAAAAAAATTGCCCTTCTTTTGAGATGGTGTGTGACAGAACATGAAATAAAGGTATTATTTTAAACAATGATGGGGCTTAGTGGAACCACTCCTCTGGAAACACACATTAACTAATATGCCATGGTGTACTTAGTCAAATTGTTAGGCCAAAAATGATAGGGTGCTTAAATGGTTGGGCCATGTCATGACTTCCAAACATGTGGTCTCCTTATAAGTTTCCAGTGGATAGTTTGTCATAGTCCATCCATAAAATGTCATTTGTGATCTGTACTATCCCCTCCAAACAGGAAATATAGCAACACAAAAAACTCTGAACAAGATATAACCTCTGTTGAATAAATTCAAAAAGATCACAATAATATAGTCTCTTAATAGCAAATTACAGATCTTATCACTTGTCCTTCTAAACTATTACAATTGCAGTCCTTTCTTATGCATATAAATATGAAATACAGTCTTAAAAACCCTGGCTTAGCAAAACTAGAAGTGAAAATTGAATTCTGGAAGGTCTCGGCCTACTGTATCGAACACACAGTCACCGGCGTCAGTCGATAGACTGCCGACGTCGGTTACTGCAGGTCGGTTTCCTGTCGACGTCGGTCTTCAGTCGACTGATGTCGGTCACTGGAAACTCTCTGTCTGTCGAGGTCGGTGCCTGAGCTGATCTGTACGGAACTGTACGGGCTTTGTACGGCTGAAAATTAAGCACAACTTCCCTATTTTCAACCCCTGATCTGAAAATATATGTCTCTAGCAAAGAAGATCTCTAGCTGTATAATTTATTGAATCAAAAACATAAAGCAATAAATACCTGGAATATCTGTAATAACTTTTGTGTGAAGTTATCTCTCAACCCTGTAAATTCTGTGATAACTTCTGGATGAAGCTATCTCTCGATTTGGCAATAGATCAGCTGATATTCCACAGCCTCTTAATTGCACACACTGAAGAGGGAACGTTCTCCAATGCAAATGGAATCCTAGAACCCTAGGCTCAGTCTTCACAGAAGAAATTCTCAAAATCAATAATCAATAATCAATGGCTAATTCACAATGGCCTCCATGAGAAACCCTTATACCCTCAAAAAGATATGCTTACCCTAATTAGGGTTTTCTTAAATTAGAATTAGGGTTTCTAATTTAAAATTAGACCAAATAATTAATATTTGATTAAATAAATCAAATATTAATATCTCCCTTAATACATGTCCAATCGAGCCCAAACGAAAGCCAATTAGAAAATTTATGCTAAATGAAGCCACTCCAATCTCCATCAAGACCCTCTAACCATCCCATCAGCGTACGAGGGTCACATAATAGGCTAACCATGAACTCAGAACATGTCAACTAAAAAGGGGACATGACAATCCGCCCCTCCTGAAATTGCTTGCCCTCAAGCAATTGCTGCATGATACACCCATCAATCCACCTGGATCCCAAATGTAGTCATGCGCTGCCCTGCTGTCAATCAATGCAAACTCCATGCCATGTACATCCCTAGTTCTAAGATAAGCACCCCAACATCCAATCCATAAATGAAAATCAGCAAGCAACTCAAGCAAACTCTGTACCTGAATAATATCTAAATCTGGATTGTGAAGGCTAGAAAGAGTCATATCAACCTGTGAACTGACTGTAACAACAAGCTGAGTCCCCACCACATGTGATAACTCCTAAACTGCACTTACCTCAAGACCAAGCTTGCCCTCATATCTCTCTTGTGTTGGTGCCAATGTGCACTCGTCATCGTACTCTATCATGTCAGGTGGCGTAGGCATCTCCATCCGATGAAAAAACATATATCTGAAGCTACTGCCCCGTATTGCCTTAAGAATATGTGTCTTCCTATCAACATTAAAGCAAACCTCCATGTCCTTGAGACGAAGAGTAACTTCCTCAAAGGAATGAAGCCACTTCATACCCAAGACTAAGTCTATATCACCCATGTCTACCACATAATAATCGGCCTTGAACTCATAGTTGTTCAAGCGCAATGGGAGGTCTCTAATCATACGATCACACCTAAGAGTGTGACCATCGGCTACCTTAACTTTGATGCCCTCAAAATCTTCTATAGTGAGTCCACGCTTTTCCACAAATCTAGCATCTATGAAATTATGTGTGGCCCCTATATCAAGAAGGGTGATAACCTTCTGCCCTGCCAAAACTCCACGGAGTCTGAATGACTCATCCGACTGAATGCTGGATATGCGTGCCTCCTGTAGGTGAAGCTCTAACTCTGCCTCTGCATTAGGCCCTGAAGCCTCTACCTCTGCCCCCTAAGAACTGTTATGTTGTTCAAAATCCTCAGAATCTGAATCCTCATAATATATCCACATCATACGATTCGCCTTGCCCTTAGGCCTCAAAGGACAATTGTGATGGATATCATGTGGACCTTTGTAGTAGAAGCAAAGCTTCTTCCTGCGTAGATCATTAAGCACCTCACGATCCAAAGGTGGTGCTGCTAGATTGGCCTATGAATCATTTTTAACCCCGGATTTATCTATGTTAAAACCCGGTCTCTCTGTATCCCCGTGGGAGTGATTATGGTCTCTAGATGAAGAAGCACCTCTGGAATTAGATTTATTGGATGGGGCTGCCATCTCCATATTACGTGCCTTCTTCATAGCTACCTGTAATGAAGGAGGATCAAAGGCTTTGATCCAACCTCTCAATGGCTCTGTCAATCCCTCCATGAAGAGAACTACCAATCTACGCTCTGAAATATTGGGCACCATGACTGCCAATCTCTGAAACTCACCAATGAAGGACTCCAAGTTACCTGTTTGTCTCAACTGTGCCAGATCTTGAAAGTAAACCTTGGGATCTTTCCTGTCAAACCGCTCAACCAATCTATCCACAAAGTCCTGGTACTCTGTTACCTGATTATGCTGAAGTGTTACCATACCATGGTACCACCAATCATGTGCTACTCCATCCAAGTGCAAAGTGGTGTATTTGATGGCCTCTATCTCTGACATTGGTCTCAATGCCAAAAAGGTGTCAATCTTATGAACCCAAGCTTGAGCTATCATCTTGCCGCTGCCGTCAAAATTAGTCAAAGAAAGCTTACCAGTAGCCTTCTTCAGCTCACTGAACTAAACTCTAGGCCTCCTGTCCTGTCTAACCAATCTGTAGTGCTCTCTCCTAAGATTGAAAAAATGATCAAAGGTCGTCCTCTCTTGAACATGAGGAGGTAATAAGTCCCACTCATCATTTGCAACCATGTAAACATCTGCAAATGGGTTATTCCCTGCCTCCTCTGCTGGTGCCTTTGGTTCTTCTTGAACAAATGTAGGACGTGTAGGTCTATCAGCTGTTCTGGAGTGAGTCTGTTGTGGTCTCTGATTAATCGTATCACTCCTGTCATCTCTTTGGCTCTTGTTCTGTCCATCAGGTGCATTCACATCCCTTATCATAGTCATAAGTGCCTGTAGTGTCTGATTCATCTGCTGTTGGCTTGTCATCATAGCACGGTGAAATTCTCTGGTGTCATGTTTAGCATCATACCTGTGGCCCCTGGGTGGGCTGCCCTCACGTTTGTCACTCATAATGATCGGTCTCTGATCTAACAACTGGGTACCTTCAAGCAGGGCTCTCTGCGTGTGTTATACTTGTGTGGTCCCAACTCTTGTGGCTGCATAAGATCTATACACCCTCAGGC
The DNA here is from genome assembly GCA_037957365.1 of Torreya grandis. Taxonomy (NCBI): domain Eukaryota; kingdom Viridiplantae; phylum Streptophyta; class Pinopsida; order Cupressales; family Taxaceae; genus Torreya; species Torreya grandis. The sequence goes on from JARHVA010005366.1 coordinate 803,499, forward strand.
TGGCAGGATTTAGCTCTGATACCACTGTACTATTCCCTCCAAATAGGAAATATAGCAACACAAAAAACTTTGAACAAGATATAGCCTCTGTTGAATAAATTCAGAAAGATCACAATAATATAGTCTCTTAATAGCAAATTACAGATCTTATCACTTGTCCTTCTAAAGTATTACAATTGCAGTCCTTTCTTATGCATATAAATATGAAATAAGTCTTAAAAACCCTAGCTTAGCAAAACTGGAAGTGAAAATTGAATTCTGGAAGGTCTCGGCCTGCTGTGTCGAACACACAGTCACCTGCATCGATCGATAAACTGCCGACGTCAGTTACTGCAGGTCAGTTTCCTGTCGACGTCGGTCTTCAGTCGACCGATGTCGGTCACTAGAAACTCTCTGTCTGTTGAGGTCGGTGCCTGAGCTGATCTGTACGGAACTGTACAGGCTTTGTACAGTCGCCAATTAAGCACAACTTCCCTATTTTCAACCCTTGATCTGAAAATATGTCTCTAGCATAGAAGATCTCTAGCTGTATAATTTATTGAATCAATAACATAAAGCAATAAATACCTGGAATATCTGTAATAACTTTTGTGTGAAGTTATCTCTCAACCCTGTAAATTCTGTGATAACTTTTGGATGAAGCTATCTCTCGATCTGGCAATAGATCAGCTGATATTCCACAGCCTCTTAATTGCACACACTGAAGAGGGAACGTTCTCCAATGCAAATAGAATCCTGGAACCCTAGGCTCAGTCTTCACAGAAGAAATTCTCAAAATCAATAATCAATAATCAATGGCTAATTCACAATGGCCTCCATGAGAAACCCTTATACCCTCAAAAAGATATGCTTGCCCTAATTAGGGTTTTCTTAAATTAGAATTAGGGTTTCTAATTGAAAATTAGACCAAATAATTAATATTTGATTAAATAAATCAAATATTAATATCTCCCTCAATACATGTCCAATCGAGCCCAAACGAAAGCCAACTAGAAAATTTCTACTAAACGAAGCCACTCCAATCTCCATCAAGACCCTCTAACCATCCCATCAGCCTACGAGGGTCACATAATAGGCTAACCATGAACTCAGAACATGTCAACTAAAAAGGGGACATGACATGATCATAGAATTATCACCTACATAGTGAATTGGTGCATAGGCAATATTAAAATCACACACAAAAAAATATTTTTGAACACTTCCCTTCTTAACCATGAGTTAAGTATCTAAATCATGATCGAGTACAGATTTTGGATGCACCTTTGCCATACACTTCTAGCTAGATTGACTGGTGGAATGAGGTGATCCACCAAATCTACACCTTCTCCAAACACTATGGAAATAAAATTGTATGAATTAAGAAGTAAGTCGATGGTAATGTCATCATGGAATACCAAATGAATTCCTACATCCTTGAGCAAAACCATATAGACTCACATGTGTAATCCATGGCATCTTGTCTCAACACAATATCAAAATTTATAATAACCATGCAGATAGAGGAGCAAAAATTAGAGCCCATTTACATTGGCTTAAGATAGGGGACCATGCATTCATAGATTTATTCAAGTCTTTAAGGCTAAACAACATACGTAGATAATAAAATCCATCAATATTTAATATAATAACCTTGTCAATCTAATGTAAATATCCTCAGATTTTATGGACCATTAAAAATTGGTGTTCCAAGCCCAAAAATATTTAATTGAATCATCAGAGGCTTTACATGAATGTTTCAATTTGGTGCCCTATAAATTAATCATTTGAGACCAAATACATTGTGATAATCACATTTATATTGAAGATATATTTTACATAGTTCAGTGCATGTCCAATGATAAATCTCTAAGTATTGATGGATTTCCTTATGAGTTCTATAAAGCTAGCTATAAATTTAAAGGGTCCATCTTGTTGCAAGTTACAAAGAATCACTGCAAAAAATGTTATTAAGATTTACCATTAAGAAGGTAGTGTGAAATTCATCCCTAACTATAGTGACCTAAAACTTATTACTAGTTACTTCCCAATCACCCTTTTGAATATTTCTCAAAAATTCAATGCTAAGGCTCTAGTGAGTCATGTTCACCATATTCTTCTTACAATCATTAGACCTAAAAAAATGAAATTCATTAAAAAAATATATGTAATAATTTATTTTTTAGTTTGGGAAGGCAAGTAATATCTTTGACATCTCATCAGAGGATCATCTATCTCAAAATTTATTTTGAAAAAAATTAAGATCGGATAGAATGGCCCTTTAATCACACTATGCTTAAGGATTCAGGTTTTCTCCAGTTATTTCTCTTGATTGTGAGAATTTTGGTTTATGATGTATCATCATACCTTTCCATCAATAGGCACAATTGTGATATATGTATAATTATTTACTCCATTAGATAGGGTTTCCATTTAGCTCCTACCTGATATGCTTTTGTTGTTGAGGAGTTTGGTTGTCTTCTTGAGGGTATTGTTATCCTTGATCACTTCTCAAAAATTATCAATGAGAAATTTAATGATGATAATTATCTCACTCTTGAAGATAAAAAATATTCTTTAAAATAATCTCTTCAATGCATTGACATTTTTTACATATCCATTAGCTTTAATTTTTAATGGACCAACTCTGTGTTATAGATATGGAATGATGTATTTGCTTAAATCAATCCATCATTATTGATGAAATTCAATACAAAAATGAAAAAGGTTTAAATTCATTTGTATTCCCTTTAATTTTGATATATCTCCTTTAGATATTTGGCATAATGTTACTCATAAAGTGGAATAAATGGTTTCATATTGGATTTAAAAACCTTTCTCTTTAGACAATATATTTCAAGTTTGTACCAAAATAATTGTAGTCATTCATGTAAGATGAACCAAAATCCTTTTAGCCACTCATGTTCTCACTCTTCTTATTAGGTACACTTCAAAGATTCATATTATAAATTTAGAAAAAGTGTTTAGACTTTTTTTGGAAAATGCTCAACAAAATTGAGGCTATGATAGGGTTTCTTAGAGAATATATTGCCTTCTTCAGATAAAATGAGGATGAGAATTATATATATATATATATATATATATATATATATATATATATATATCCCTTTGTGTTAAGTGAGTCACTAAAGCTATTGAAGGTAATGGATATTGAAAATCCTTATAAGGCACCACATTTATATAGGTACTCCCGACAATAAAATTAGTTGGAAAACATTGGAATACATATTGTATTGATTACCACTGCCCCTAACAACATATAAAATTATATTATTTATAAAAGAATATGGAAATATTTTAAAGTTTTTAAGCCTTTCCTAAAATGGTTTGGAGATGGTTATCACAATTGGATGCCTTTATTAGCCATAATATTTGGTGGTATTTTGTAGTGACCAATACTATTCTTCCTCTAACATAAATGCCTATATTAAAGCAATACATGTTTTTAAAAAATGAATTCACATTATTAATTTTTTTTAATTTATTCTTGAGATTAGATCCCATGGCATGTGATAAAAGACAAATATAATTTTCTTATTACAAACTTACCTTTCATTCTATGTATCTGAGAATTTGTGCATGATGGGATATTGTATAAGATGGGTTCCCAACCTCCACATATATGGTTATAAAATTAGAAGTCCATTATCTTCTATTCGGACAGGTTAAATAAGATTTGGAATTTAAATATTCACCCAAGACTTAGTTCGCTAGACTCAATAATATATGGAATGCTAAAATTGAATCCAAAATTGTACATTTTATTTAATGCCTAATTTATCAATACTTTATTTTTAAAGAATACCTCTTACACATTAAAATTTATACACATAGATGTCTAGCCTACTTTAGACCTCATTCCTTCAAACATATATTTTATATTAAATCTATTTTTAATTAAAAAAATAGTTTAAACTAAATTTATTTTCTACATTGTAAGTCCCAAAAAAACATTCCTTCCTCTCAACATTGATACCAACTATACCCATTTTTAAATAAGTTCCAGACTTTCTATGCTAATGTTTCTAAAAGACAAGGAAACCTTAGAGAAAAAGGCTTACCTTCCCAAAATTCATAAATCTAGATATTTTTTTGGGAATAATTTGACATAAAATTGATTTAAAATTTTGTGTTAATGCATCTCAAAGAAGATAATGGTTTTAACATGTTCAAGTAATTTTACCGATTACTTTTAAACAAACTAAGTTATAATGTAGGATTAAAATGAATATATTTTAATATGATAAGAATTTATATTTTAATATTATTATTTAAAATAAATTTTACTAAATAATATTATAATTTTATTAATTAAATATTTTAAAATAAATTAATATTAAAGTATAATTCTAAATTAAATTATTAAAATTTGATATAAATTTTTCAAACCAATTTTTTATTTACATATTTTAATTTAAATTTGAATATTTTATATATTATATTAAATTATAATTTCACGAAATAATTATATTAAAAAAATTATTTTAAAATAATTAATTATTTATATAAAAATATATATCATTTTAATCAAAATTCAAATATTTACTAGTTCAAACAGAAAAAATATTTTTTAATGAATTAAATATTGTTTAATTTTATTATTAATAATCATGATTATTGAAAAAAAAAAGGCACAAATAATATGTATCATTTTAATTAAAAATCAAATGAATTTTTATTACTTAAAATAGAAAGATTATTTTTTGCTAGATTAAATATTAAATATGTTATTTATTTTTATTTTTATTTTATATGATATTTTATTATCAATAATCATGATTATTAAAATATAAAAGAGATAAAATATATATCTATTATATCAATTGAAATTTAAATGCTTATAATAATTATGATTACAAAAACATAAAAGAAGAAGCGAATAATGATACCATGTTAAATAATTGATTTTTTTATTGTAAATTTATTATTAAATTAAAATACTCACATATAATGGAATATATATCAAAAAATAAAATAGAATGTACATTTGAATGATATATTTTTGTGAGACAAAAAAAAATTGATCTAAGTTTATTTTTGAAATATATTTAATGAGAGTACTAAGGAATTTTATGAGGTGATCTTAAATTATGTAAGATACCTTCTAAACTATAAAGAAGGTAGTATCCTCACTTTCATTACACTTATAATGAAAATTATCCCCATTACAATTACAATCCTTAAACTTGTTACAAATATATCTAATCTCAACTTGTTATTCATACTTTCCTCTCTAGCTCAACATAATTACCTGCATTTAAGGTAATTTATTTGGAATGCCTTTTGGGGAAGATTTGATAGATTTGGTTCGATATGTTTAATTTAATTTTATTACTGCTTTTGTGGTCATTTTTGTATCATGCAAGAAAGAGGAAAAAAGAGCAACACAGCTTTGAATCTGATAGGAAGAAGAAACTTTGAGCATCAAAGCTCTGTTAAAATTGTTCTAGATTTTAATATATAAATATATAAATCTAATTGTGTCCATCCTGCTATGTCTTTTTTTTGTGTTTTTTGAGCATCTCTTAATTCCAATAGATTTAGTTTTCTTTTACTACTATGTATGAAATATCTCTATTTGTTGCTATGTTTATCATTCCAATTCCTCTGCCCCTATTTCCAAATCTAGTATCAGAGCCATTGGTTTAAACATCTAGTCTATTTTCTAGGTTTGAACTTACTCTTGATTAACAACCATCAATGGCTTACATAGCCTCAATGTCTAGTGCTTCCTTGTCTAGCTTGCAAACCCCTCTTTTCACAAGGAAAAATTGTGAGTATTGGTCATTGACCATGAAATCCTTGTTTAGGTCTCTGTATGTTTGGAAAATTGTTGAGAATGGCTATGCAGAGCTAGCAGACCAAGCAGCTTACAATGCACTCACCCAAGCAGAGAAAGATCTCTTGAAAGGGTAGAGAAAGGAGGATGGAAAAGCCCTCTTCTACATTCATCAAGCAATGCATGAAAGCATACTACCAAGAGTTTTAGTAGAAACACATGCAAACGAGGCATGGGACACACTGAAAACATCCTATCAAGGTAAAGATAAATCTAAATCTGCAAAACTTTAGATACTTAGAAGAGAATTTGAAAACATAAGTATGAAAGATTTAGAGCCTATGGAGTTATCTTTTACTCATGTTGTGGGGTTAGTAAATCAAATAAAATCTCATGGGGAAACATTAGAAGAGACAATGATAGTTGAGAAAATGTAAAGGGTTCTACCTACTATGTTTTATCCCTTAGTTTTTGTAATATAGGAAACTAAAGATTTAACCCAATTGACAATGGATGAATTGCATGCATATTTGATAAATCATGAATATAGGATGAAGAGATCACACACCTCCATTGAGAATGTTTTCTCATCTTAGGCCTCAATAAGCCATGGAAGAGGTAGAGGTAGATTTAATCCTAGGGTTAGAGGAAGCAAGACATTTAGAGGATTTAACAATAGTCCTGCAAATCAAGGTGGAAGAGGACATAACAATGAACCCTCTCATAATCATTCAGCTAATCAAAGACAAAAAAAGTCAAATGCTACAATAAAAATGGTCATTATGTTTTTAAGTGTAGAAAGAAACAACATGATCAAGGAAGATAAAATCAAAACCCACCAAAAAATTCTACAAAAAATTATATGTTTATTGCATGTGAAAATATTGTTGAAGCAATTTCTACAAAATCACTAGTTGAATGCAATATTGTTCAAGAGAGTCCAAATGATATTTGGTATTTAGATTCTGGCTGTAGTAATAACATGCTGGAAATATAGATTTGTTATCTAGCTTGGATAAATTAATCACTTTAAATGTTACTCTTTCGAATAATAATCAAGTGAATGTTATGGGAAAAGGCACCGTTGACATTCTAACCAAAAAGGGGGATCAAAAATTCATTCATGATATTTTTTATGTTGCTGGTCTGAAACATAATCTAATGAGTATTGGGCAATTAGTACAAAAAAGATACATAGTTTATATGAAAAATAATGCATGTGTCATTCTTTATAAATATCCTAGTACAAAATTGATTGCAGATGTACAAATGAAAAAAAATAGAATGTTCCCATTGAGGTTGAAACTTGACATCAAAATAAATGCATCTGGAGTAGCATTTAAGACTAAAAATTCTCAAGAAACCTCTCAAGTTACTCCAAAAGTTTGCTCCAGAGAAGAGCAAAGCTACAAAGTTGCTCTAGAAGGTTAATGTGAAAAAAGAACAAGGTTGCTTCCAAACATAACAAGGTAGCTCTAAAAAGGCAGAAACTGAAACTAAAGAAGATGAATAAAATGTTAATGTAACTTTTCAAATAGATTTTTAGTCAGTGGTGAAAAATGAATCATGGTTATGGCATTTGAGATTTGGCCATTTAAACTTTGGAGGTTTGAATTTGTTGCATAGGAAGAATATGGTTAAGGGGCTGCCATTGATTAACAAATTAGATAGAGTATGTGAAGCATGCATATTGGGAAAACAACATAGAGAGACCTACCCTGTTGGAAAATCAAATAGAGCATGTAAACCACTTGATAATGTTCACTCTTATATTTGTGGATTGATGCAAACTCCTTCTATTAGAGGTTACACATATTTTCTAACTTTTATTGATGATTATACAAGAAAGACATGGGTCTACTTTTTTAGGTATAAATTTGATGCATTTGGAGTCTCTCAATAGTTCAAGGCTCTTGTAGAGAATCAAAGTGGCTACCACATCAAGATATTAAAAACTGATAGAGGCAGAGAATATAGTTCTAATGATTTTCTAAATTATTACAAACAACATAGTATTCACAAACAATTTATAGCCCATTACACACCTCAACAAAATGGTGTGGCTGAAAGAAGAAATTGAAGTCAAAGCATTTACCAAATAAATACTGGGTTGAAGTAGTAACAAATATTATTTATATTTTGAATAGATGTCCAACTACAAGTGTAAGGAATGTGATTCCTCAAGAGGCTTGGAGTGGTAGAAAGCACAATGTTGCTCACTTCAAGGTCTTTGGATGCATTGCATATGCTCATGTGCCTGAAGAGATGAGAATAAAATTGGACAAAAAAGGTAATAAATGCATTTTTTCGGTATTTATAAGATACAAAAGCTTACAAGTTGTTTAATCCAATTACTAGAAAAGTTATAATCAACAAAGATGGAAAATTTGTGGAGAACGAAGCATGGGATGGAAGTGTAGAAAAAAATCATAAGTGTAGTAACATTTGATCTACATGATGAAATTACTGATGGAGTGATAGAACAATAAGGTATTCCACAAGCAATACCTCCTTCCACTCCTGAACAAGCAACACAAGTTGTAGCACAAGCTACACCTTCCACAACAAGACTTTCAAGAAATCTGAATTTTTCTTCCAGAAAGTAAAATCCACAAAGAACACCACCCAAAACATCATCTAGAAGTCCATCAAACTTAGTCGATAGAAGTAGCTCATCTAATCCTACATTGGCAAGTTTATTGCAGTGAAAAACAAGGAGTTTAAAAGATATATATGAAGCTGATTTTAGTGTTGAAACATCAACTTCATTCTCTATGTTTGCTTTATTTTCAGAAGTTGTTGATCCAATGTTATTTGATGAAGAAATTAAGGATGAATCATGGGCTGAAGCTATTGATGAAGAGATTGAAGCTATTGAGAAGAACAATGCTTGGGAGTTGGTGGATCGTCCACAAGGAAAGGATGCTATAAGCGTAAAATAGATTTACAAGACAAAGTATGACAGGGTGGAAATGTGTTAAATCATAAGGCAAGGTTGGTTGCTAGAGGCTTCACTCAGCAACCTGGTATTGACTACAATGAAACATTTGTTCCAATAGCTCAGCTAGATACGATAAGAAGTGTTTTAGCCATTGTAGCCCAAAAGAAGTGGCAAGTTTTCCAAATGGATGTAAAATATATATTTTTAAATGGTTTGATTGAAGAAGAAGTTTATGTTGAGCAGCCAGAAAGATATAAAATTATAGGTCAAGAAGGTGAAGTATACAAGCTAAAAAAGGCCCTCCATGGACACAAGCAAGCTCCTAGAGCATGGTATAGTCGAATTGATTCTTACTTGACTAAGAATGGTTTTAGTAGGTGTAGTAGTGAGCCTAATTTATATATCAAAATGGATGAACAAGGTAAAATTTTAATAGTTTGTCTCTATGTAGATGATTTGATATTTATGGGAGACCTTTCTATAAGTTATTTTAAGGCTACTATGATGAAAGAGTTTGAGATGATTGATCTCGGTCTAATAAAAAAAATTGGGAATAGAAGTTAAGAAATCAATAGATTGTATTTTTATTTCTCAGTCAAAATTTACAAGTGATGTATTGAAAAGATTTAATATGTTGAATTGCAAACCAGCCCCTACTCCAGTTGTGATAGGCCTAAAGTTAAGTAAGGATGATAACGGTTCATTGGTTGATCATAGATTGTTCAAAAGGCTAGTTGGTAGTCTCATGCACTGGACTGCTACATGACTTGACATCATGTATAGTGTGAGCCTTATCTCAAGGTTCATGGAGTCTCCAAAACACTCTCATTGGCACGCTAGAAAAATAATTCTGAGGTATGTATGTGGAACCAAGAACTATGGAATTTTGTATTTAGCTTTAGATGACTTCAAACTTATTGGATATATCAACAGTGATTGTGTTTCTAGTATAGATAATAGAAAAAGTAATTTTGGTTATGATTTTCATTTTGGATTTGGTGTTGTTTTTTGGGCTTCAAAGAACCAACCCATTGTTACACTTTCTTCAGCAGAAGCGGAGTATGTGGTAGCCACAACAGCCGCATGTCAAGTGGTATGGATGAGGAGAATGTTGGCTGAGTTAATGCATAAACAAGATGAAGTAATAAAGATTTATTATGATAATAACTCAGCCATTGCATTGTCTAAAAATCATATTTTTCATAAAAGAAGCAAACACATAGATACTAGATATCATTTTATAAGGGATTTAGTGAATAACAAGGAAATATGTTTAGATTTTTGTAGATCAGAAGATCAATTTGCTAATTTTTTTACTAAACTATTGGGAAAAGATGTATTTGAATACTTGAGAAGTTGTTTGGCTATATGTGTTAAAAATGAATGCTCTATAAATTTATGTACAAGTGTGGATGCACCAGAAACCTTTGAACATAATGTAGGAATAGAACACAGATGCTCCACAACTTTTCAGATAGAAGACGAATGCGTCAGAATTTCTGAGAAGCATGCTAGGCTTGAAAGTGGATGCTCTAGAAGTTTTTGAGCAGAATGTCAGTGAGTTGAGATTAAGGGGGAGTCTTAGAAATGTCTAATCTCAACTTGTTATTTGTGCTTTCCTCTCCATCTCTGCATAATTACCTACATTTAAGGTAATTTATTTGGAATGCCTTCTAGAGAAGATTTGACAGATTTGGTTTGATATGCTTAACTGGCTAATTGCTCTTACATACTTTGTCGGGAGTAAAATATATTAATATTTTATTCTCCTTGTTGTCCACCATAGAGTTTAATTTTATTACTGCTTTTGTGGTCATGTTTGTATCATGCAAGAAAGACGAAAAGAGAGCAACACAGCACTGCATCTGATAGGAAGAAGAAACATTGAGCATCAAAGCTCTGGTAAAATTGTTCTTGCTTCAAATATATGAATATATAAATATGATTGTGTCCATCTTGTTGTGTTTTATGACCAGCGCTTCATTCCATTAGAATTAGTTTTCTTTTAATACCGTGTATGAAATATCTCTATTTGCTACACTATTCATTATTTCAATTCCCATGCGCCTATTTCCATAAAAAATTGAAAACTATTAAAATAAACTATTATTAAAAATATTATTCAAGAAAATAAGATTAGTATACTTTACATCAAACTCACCATTTACTTTTAGCACTCTCGTATTTACCCTTCTTCATTTAAACCTTGCTGGATGGGCTTATACCTTACATAAATTAACAAATTAAAAATTAAACCAACAAATAAACTATTTAACATTTTTGTCTTCGAAAAAGTTAAATACAATACTTCAACTTGCTTATAACGTATTTGGTGTTTAAGTCGACCTTGCATAGGAGGTTTAATTTGAGCGCTATCAACTACTTCAACTCTCACTAAACTAATAATATATGATGATGAGTTAGGGCGTGGACTGACTTTCATACTTTTAGATTTAATTGTGATGGGGAGGATTAGTTTCCTCTTTTTTAATATAATATTTTGCTTTCAATTTTGTAATAAATGACGACGTCAATTTATCAATGTAGCGGAAATAAATATGTAAATATTATTTATTTTGAAATTGGTTTAATGGATTTTTTAATGTTTTAAAAAATAAATTGAGAAAGGTTAAAAAATTAATAATGAATAAATAATATTATTATTTAAATCAAATTTACAAAATAATATTTTAAAGATGTTATCATTTCAATTTATGTATTTAGATACAAGAATATTGTGATTAATTTTCTGATTAAAAACAATGGTGAAAAAACAGTTAAATATATTTTAGTCTATAATTAACATACAAACACTTCAAAATGATCGAGAGGTGAATAAAACAATTCATTATTTAATCAATTTAAATTAATATGAGAAAAAAAAAATCTTCTAATTCTTAAAAATTTATGAAATTCAACTTAATTTATATTTTTATTTTCCCCCATTTATTTATTTATTTAACCTACTTAAAATGATAAGCCTGTATAATTTATTTAATTTTTTTTTTTTAACCTTTTACAAAAAGGAGAAAAAAAAAGTAGTCGTCCATGTATAACCGGACCAAGCCATGCCAAGCCATGGTTTCTAACATTTTAAAAGGGGTTAACTATCAGGCCGCAGTGCTGATGAAATAATAAAATGGCCATCCCCAATCCAATTCATTTCGGTGGTGAGGTTTCTTGACGACCATCACAGGGCACTTGCAATGGCGTTTGCAGTACTCATTCACACTTCCTGCAACAGCCCTGCAACACACATTATAGTTTCCTCGGACACATATTGTGAATATTCCCCAGACAAAAATAAATGTATAAAGCTAAAATAATGAAACCATTATATATAAAACTTTTAAATAAATCACCTCTTAAGAGCTCCACGGCCATGAGTTCCAACAACTAAACGATCTATTTTCAGCTCGTTAGGCGCCTCAAAAATGGCATACTGTGTTTCTCCTGTCATCACCTTAATTTCTACGCTCACCTGCAACATCAAATCACAACACAATTCTTTAACAATGGGAAAAAGCCTTTGGTAAAACTTCGTAGAATTTTACTCATCCTTATTATTTTCTTAAAGTTGTTTAAATGTAGAATTTTAAATAAAATTAAATCACAGCCAAATATATGCAATATTTATGATACAGAAGAAATAAGAATTGCAAAAATAAAAAATACTTCTTCAAATTATTGGAATCATTCTCCTTCTCTTTAAAAATAAAGATCAATTACAATGTATTAATAGAATTGCATGTGAACATGCTTTTCCAATTATTAAATAAAATATTTTAAATTTATCTAAATAATAATTTGCATGGAATATCAACTAAAACTAACTCTAGCCTTTCTAAGGCTTTATTTTTTTCTAAAAATATATTAACTAAAAATTAACTGTCTAAATTTAGCTCCACAAAAACTGTTCATGCAAACTAAATTTACATTAATAACCTAAAAATAGAACCGAGTGAATTGCACTTCAGCATCACTTTTCAACATACTCCCACTTGATGCTGAGAGGGCTCACAATTTAATCTCTGAGTTTCAAAAATTGATCCTTTACAACTGCCTTAGTGAAGATATCTGCGAATTGTTCTTTAGTGTTGATGTATCTCAATTCTACTACCTTCTTCTGCACTAAATCTCGAATAAAATGATGTTTTAAATCAAAATGTTTTGTCCTACTATGATGGATTGGATTCTTGGCCAATTTAATAGCACTAATGTTATCACAAAAAATAATTGTGCACTGAACTTGAATCTCTCCAATATATTCAAGAAGTTTTGTAAGCCATAATGCTTGTGTATCTGCTGAAGTGACTGCAACATACTCTGCTTCTGTAGAAGAAAGGGTAACTATACTTTGCTTCTTTGAGCTCCAAGTAATCAAACCAGAACCAAAAGAAAAACAATTCCCAGATGTTGAATTTCGGTCATCCAAACTACCTCCTCAATCAGAATCACTAAAACCAACAAGATTGAACATTTTAGAAGTGTAGTAATGAATACCAAAATCTAGAGTGCCTTTCACATACCTCAAAATTCTCTTGACTCCCTTCATATGTACTTCTCATGGCTCTGTCATGTACCTTGAAACAAGTGAAATTGAATAATTAATGTTAGGTCTTGTATGAGTTAGAAACATTAAGCTTCCAACAATACTTCTATAGGCTATCTCATCAACTATTTCATCACCATCTCTACACAACACAACTCCCTGAGCAATTAGAGTGGAGACTGGTTTACAATCAACCATATCAAATTTCTTCAACATATCTTTGGCATACTTTGTTTGACAAATAAAAATTTTATTCTTCCTTTGATAAACCTTCATTCTTAAAAAATATTTCATGAGGCCTAAATCTTTCATCTCAAATTCATTCATCATAGAAACTTTGAATTCATCCTTCATCATAGAACTACTACCCATATACAACAAGTCATCAACATACAAACTTACAATTAGAATATCATTGCATTCTTATTTGTAGTAAAGGGTAGGTTTTCATCTTACTTGTTTGAAAGCCGTTCTCTTCAAAATATCCATCAATCCTTGCATACCATGATGTTGGTGCTTGTTTGAGGCCATACAAAGCCTTCATTAACTTATAGACATGATTTTCTTTTCATTGCACTTCAAAATTTTGTGGCTATTCCACATATACTTCTTCTTCTAAGTACCCATTCAAGAAGACACTTTTCACATCCATATGATGGATGCTCCTATTATTTTGAGATGCTAATGAAATAAGCATTCTAATGGTCTCTTGTCTTACTACTAGTATAAATATCTCTTCACAATCAATGCCATACTTCTGTGTGAAGCCTTTAGCAACTAATCTCGCCTTATGCCTTTCAACACTTCCATCACTATTACACTTAGTCTTGTAGACCCATTTGGTGCCAACATTCTTCTTTTCATGTGGAAGCTTTGTAAGCTCTCAAGTGTCATTCCTATGAATAGAATCCATCTCTTCTTGCATTGCTTACATCCAAACTTCATTAGTATATGCATCTTCAAAACATGATGGTTCAAAATCAGCCTTGGTAAGTAAAGTAAAATTCAATGTCTCACCTCTTGGATTTTCTTCATGTGATTGATTTGAACTCCTTTGATAAATGTCACTCAATCTTCTTACCTTTCTTTGTGTAACTAGGACTTGAATCTGGACTTACACTTAGAATTAAACAACTAGATGAGGGGTTACTTGGTGGATTTGTAGCACTTGAAACAAAAATATTAGTGGGCTTCCCATGATCAATATCATCCATAATAACTTCATTTAAAACAGATTTTGACTTCTCCATATGGCCTTTTCAATGACCATAAAATCCCCCTTCATCAAAAATCACATCTCTTGACACAATAAGCATATTAGTGAGAGGATTATATAGCCTGTAAGCTTTATTTTTCTCACTATATCCAACAAAAATACATGACTCACTTTTGGGATCTAACTTTTGCCTCCTTTGATCAAGAACATGAACATAGGCTAAGCAACCAAAAACTTTGAAATAATTAACATTTGACTTTTTCTCATACCAAGCTTCATATGGAGTCATCTTGTCAAGTGCACTAGTGGGACTCTGATTGAAAATATATACTATTGTAGCCACTGCATCTCCCCAAAAATAATTGCTTAATCCCTTTGTTTGTAGCATGCTTCGTGTCATCTCCACCACTGTACAATTCTGCCTTTTAGCTACACCATTTTGTTGAGGTGTGTATGCAATGGTGAGTTTTCTTCTGATGTCATGCATATCACAATAACCTTCAAAGAATTTTGAATAAAATTCTCCTCCACAATCAATTCTTAAGCATTTGATTTTTCACCCTTTGTCATTTTCTAAAAGTGCTCTAAACCTCTTGAATGTCTCAAGAGCTTCACCTTTGGTCTTCAAAAAATAAACCCAACACTGTCATGAGTAATCATCAATAAAAGTAATGAAATATGATGACCTACCCAAACTCTTTGTCTGCATAGGACCACAAATTTCTGAATGAACTAACTAGAGTGGATAATGAGCCCTCCATGCATTGTCTTTTGAAAATTTCTCTCTTGCATGTTTTCTTTTAGCACATCCTTCACAAACTTCCTTGTGCTCTTCAACCTTAGGCAAACTAGAAACTAATGATTTTGATGTTAGAATTTTCAACTATGAAAATTTAAATACCCATACCTGAGATGCTACAACCAACTTGTATCCTCATATGCCATATTGATAAGGTTCATGTTATGTTCACCAAAGTTCAATGAGAACATCCTATTCTTTGTCATAGGCACAACTGTCACCACCCTATTTGCTTGATTCTTATCATAAATTATACATTGTTGATTTTCAAATACAACTTTATAATTCTTCTCGCATAATTTTCCAACACTCAATAAATTATGCTTTAACTTTGGAGTGTAATAAATGTCTTTAACACTCTTCATACCTTCTTTTGTATGGACTTCCATAGCTCCTTTTACAGCAACCTCCAATGATTTGTCATTACCAAGCTTGATCTTGGATTTAAAACTTTCATCCATTATATAAAAAAGTTTTTCATTCCCTGACATGTGGTTAGAACATCTCGAATCTAAATACCAAATATTTATAGAAATATTTTCAGCTTTGTCATAAGATAAAAATAAATTATCTAGAGGATTCTCATCACCTTCTTGAGCATAATAAACGCTTTTATCATTATTACCTTCTTTTAATCTACACTCATAATTAAAGTGGCCATACCTATTACAATGATAACACTGGATATTTTTTTATCAAATCGACCTCGACCTCTTCCTCTAAAACCACCTCTTCCTCAAAAACCACCTTTGCCTCTATGTCCTCTTGAGTAATTCTGATTTTGACCTCTACCTTGGCCTTGATTACTTTTGATGTTACTATTGACATCTTCATTCTTTGTGATTTGTAATTTGGAAGAAAAAACTTTCTCATCACTTTCCCCAAATGAATCTCTCAATATTTCTTCATGAGACATCAAAGATTCAATTAGATGATCAAATTGAAGGGTAGACAAATTTGTGCTTTCTTCTATGATTATGATAACATGGTTTCACCTTAGTGTGAGAGTCCTCAACACTATTTCGATCACAACCTCATTGTTCATAATTTCACCAAGTGTAGCCATCTTATTGACCACATCTGTTACTCTGACACAATAGGTACTCACACTTTCAACATCTTGCATATTCAAATTATTGAATTCTCTCTTCCATGTCTGTAACTTGACAACTTTGACTTGATCACTACCTTGGTAAGATACTTTTAGATTCTTCCAATCATCCTATACTATCTTTTCTCCTGCAATTCATGTAAATAGTCTCTTATCAAGAGCTATTTGAATTTGAAATAAGTCTTGGGAATTCTTCTTCTTAGCCTCCTCCTTAGTTGTTTTATCATTCACTATGAGGGAATTCCAATCAGCTGGCTCTGCATAACCTGATTCAACAATCTCTTGCAAATATTTTCCTATAAAAAAGTCATCATTTTGATACACCAATAATCATACACATTTCCATCAAATTTTGAAATGGGCAAGGAGTTAGAATTTGACATGATAAATTTTTGACAAAATTCCAACTACTAAATCTTTAACCCAAAAGAAAATACTAGCTCTGATAACAGATGTAGAATTTTAAATAAAATTAAATCATAGCCAAATATATGGAATATTCATAATACAAAAGTAATAAGAATTGCAAAAATAAAAAATACTTCTTCACATTATTGGAATCATTCTTCTTGAAAATAAAGATCAATCACAATGTATTAATAGAATTGCATGTGAACATGCTTTTCTAATTATTAAATAAAATATTTTAAATTTATCTAAATAATAATTTGCATGTAATATCAACTAAAACTAACTCTAGCCTTTTTAAGGCTTTATTTTTTTCTAAAAATATATTAACTAAAAATGAACTGTCTAAAATTAGTTCCCCAAAAATTGTTCATGCAAACTAAATTTACATTAATAGTTTATAAATAAAATTGACTAAACTGCACTTTAGCATCATTTTTCAACATTAAATGCATATTTTGTATTCCATAGATTTATCTACATTAAGAACTATGGTATGTGTAATTTGAACATATGTTTTTACATCTTAATGAGGATTGTCTAATCTAAAGCATCAAAAATGACAAATTTATAAACAATTTTACCAAAATCCTTTTTCCAATAGAGTTTTTGTAAAAATAACTTAAGAATTTTATTTTATCAAAATGAAAACATACATTGGTTTTCTCACAAATCTCTTTTGCATGAGATAAAACTATGTGTGTGATGAGGTTTTTGGTTCTTCCGGCTATGTTCAACACATGATGCCCTGTGGATGCTGCTGCTGCAAACACAAAAAAAAATACATTAGGAGTATGATATTATCTATAGTATGACTTAAAAAAATATGAGGATGGGAATAGTAAATACCATGGCCTGCTAATGCGAGATTGGATACAGTAGGGGTCTCTGCATGCATAAGAATAATTGTTTCATGCTCTTTTTGATGGAGCAGATTATCAACAGCCCATTACAATGCATATATGATTTCCTTGCTCTCATCCACTACAACAATTATTCTCCTTCCCATTCTCTCACTCCCTACCATGTTAGAGACTCAAGTTGAATTGGAGTTAATTTCTCCACTCCTCATGCATGCAAGCAGTTAGTAAACTGACAGTTGAGCAATCAGTTAGTTAACAAACAGTTAGTTAAACTGTTAGAGAATTTGTTAGACAGTTAGTTTTCATGTAAAGACTAAAATTAGTCTTAAGTTTATTTTTTAATTATTTTTTGGATTCAAATCTATTTAAAGACGCTTGGGCGCACATTGTAAGCAAGAAAAATTGAAGATCAATAGAATCTCTTTCTTTCATGAAATTGCTATAGCAATTGTTCAATTCTTATTTATTTGTCTGAGTTCTTGTTTTGTATGCTCTCTTTGATTCTCACAAATTGGTATCAGAGCTTGGTTAGGAAAGCAACCATCAAAGAGGCGCCAAAAAGAAAGAAGAGTGAAGCAGTCAGGTGCAAGAATTGCCAGCAGGCAGCGCAGAGACCGACATCAGCCAACTCTAGATTGACATCGGCAGAGTAAACTGACATCTGCAGTATTATCCAACCGACCATGGCAGTATAATCGATGTTGGCAACTGTGTTTCAAAGAAGGCCAATGAATTTGTCGAGCCGCCCCTAAAGGAGGAAATGCCAGCAGCAAAGGATGAGCTGATGACTGAGACCAAAGACAAGTCCGCAGAAAAGGCCCCACTTGCACCCCAAGTAGTGCAAAATGAAGAGCCAATGCCCATCAAGGTAGTCGAAGAAAGTGAAAAAAAAAGGAAGATTTATATCCAAGAAGCTGTGAAGGTGTTAAAAAGAGCCAAGCAATGGAACAGTTTGATGAAAGAAGGTAGTGCAAGAGGTACACATGAGAGCTGGTAAGAGCTCCATAGAGCTTGTGTTACACAACGAGTGAAGCTGTGAAAGTGTGAGTATTACACAACAAGTGAAGCTGTGAAAGTGTGTGTGTTAAATAGTGAGTGAAGTTGTCAAAGTATCTAAAAATTAGGCTGATTGTTGGCAAATATAGACCAACATGGAAATAATCTAGCAGAGTCTTGGGAGGAAACCTGAGTAGTTATGCGTCGGGTGAAAGAAAGGTAAGCAAGCAAGAAGCTTGCAGTGTTGGACATAAGCATGTCCATTGATAGCCTTTCGACAAGGTACTCTTCAGTCTTAAACACTGAGTGAATGCTCATTGAGCAATTGTATTTGTTTTGTATGAAGTCAAGGTAGTGTATTTCACATATAAGGTGATGTATTTCACATGGCAGTGTATTTTGCATGAAAGGCAGTGTATTCTGCAAAAGAAAAGCATCCTAGCTGAAGCTGGTCGACAAAATTTAGGCATTGTAAATACTAATATTATAAGTGGTAGAAATTAAGGGGGAGTGTTAGAGACTCAAGTTGAATTGGAGTTAATTTCTCCACTCCTCATGCATGCAAGCATTTAGTAAACTGACAGTTGAGCAATCAGTTAGTTAACAAACAATTAGTTAAATTGTTAGAGAGTTAGTTTGTATGTAAAGACTAAAATTAGTCTTGAGTTTATTTTCTAATTATTGTTTGGATTAAAATCTATTTAAAGACGCTTGGGCACGGATTGTAAGCAAGGAAAATTGAAGATCAATAGAATCTCTTTCTTTCAAGAAATTGCTATAGCAATTGTTCAGTTCTTATTTATTTGTTTGAGTTCTTGTTTTGTATGCTCTCTTTGATTCTGACACGCCATCGATCCACTTTCTCAAAATTAACAAAACAACTTAGAATCTGAATCTAATAGAGTGATGAATAATCAGAGAAGCCCGATGGGTCCTTTTTATACTAGTACGCTCCGTCTTGTAGTTGACATCCTGTAGTCCAAGGAAGCATACATTCAGTAACCCTGCCTCCTCGATATTAGTATTTAGAAACATACATTTTATTGAAATGAATATTTAATTGTTATGTCAAACTTTCCCAGTTGTTTTATTCGTACAAGGTTATGAGCATATGAATGTTTTAATGCTTTTTAGCTGTAAAACATAGCTGAATATTTTTTATTGACCGTACCAAATGATAAGAGAATTTTTTTTAATGATCATATGGAATGATTTGAGAGATTTGTATTACACTGAAAAATTTAAGAAGGATTATAATTATATATTTAATTTATAATAATTATATATTTAAATTTTTATTGCTTCTTTTTTTCTTTTTGCCTTCTTGATTTTAATTTTTGTATTGATTTTTCACGTTACATCTTATCATTATATATCATTTTGTATGTAATATATATTTTATTTTATTTTATTTTTAACATCAATTAAATATGAAGTATTTATTTAACATGTAAATTATTATTTAATAGAATAATCATATAAAATTTTTATTCAAAATTAAATTATTTTAAAATTTATAAAAATATTTAAAATAATTTATAATATATAATAAATTAGATAAAATTTAAATGAGTAGATTTAATTTTTTAAATTATTAATTTATATCTCAATTAAATATATTTATTAAAAATTTTAACAATTAAGAAATTGATGCTTTCTCAATTTATATTAAAGTAGGAATAAATTTTTTTTGAAAAAAAATTAATCTATGTCCATATATTGTTGGGAGATATTTTTCTAGTGATATATATAACAATGAAATAATTTATATAATACCTATTTTAAAATAATTTTTTTAATAATATTGACTTTGTTGAATATATATATGTATATGTATATGTATATGTGTATATATATATATATATATATATATATATATATATATATACATATACATATACATATACATATACATATACATATACATATACATATACATATACATATATATATATATATATATATATATGAGGTACTTGTTTAATGGTGATACACAGTTTGATATATATATTAGAAAAAAATCTAAACTTTTGGGGAATTAGATACAATTTCTCATTATTTTCATTTAGGTTTGGATTTCTATTTTAGTGAGACATATCCACGTTCATGTTTCGTTTTGTTTGGCTCTCACCACTAATCTTTTGATTTGGGTTTGTAGCCACTATAACCTTCGTCTCACCTCGGCAAACACGATCCAGAGTGAGGGAAACCCCCGATGGCTTGGTTTGGAATTGTTGTCTTCAAACTAACAAACACTCGACAAAATCCCGTCAGTCTACTTCCGTTACCCCAACATGACTTGCCTTCAAAATTTTGAACCTAAGTCTCCTCTTGGTAAGCACCAAAAACTTACCGATCCATCCAACCCTTAAGACTAGTAACATTTTTTTAATAATTATAATGAGAATTAATTATAATCTATTATTGTTTCCATCTATGTTTAGATTTCTACTCTAGTAACTAATTAAACATCTTGCATCCACTATAACCCATCCTTATTTTGATAAAGTTCAATCAAAATAAATGAAATCTTTAAAATGTAGATTTCAAACCACTCGCTTCTAACTAACAAACACTCAACTACATACCAAATGTATTACCAACCACCCTGATAATAATACCTTTTAACTCTCCTTTAAAAAAACAATGATAACTACTTACTTTTGATATGGCTGATAATGAAATGATATTTGACGTATCATTTATATGTCATGTATTATCCAAACCTGCCGGATGGCAAATTTGCATAACACTATTACATACAATACTATTACAATGTTTCTTCCAAAATTGCACACAACTTAATACTTCGTCTAATTTTAGATATAATGAATAAATCTTCTACTAACAGTAGATAGAATAGAATAACACTTTCGAATATTTGGTATAAGGAGTCCTTATCTTTGCTTTCATGCAGCAGTCTTCGACTGGTTACTTTATTGTCTCTTCTCAAAGAATTCTCTTTTTGTGCCATTCCCCTAAAGTAAATGCTTATAAGACATATCAGAAAGTAAATGCTTATAAGACATATCAGCACTAATTTATTAGTGCATATATGTGTACATTTTAGTATTCTTTAGTAAACAAGAAAATATTCCTCCATTTTCTTTTATTGATTTTGCTTTACACATCACAATACATGTGATTACCTTTTGATAAGTAAGATCTCTTGTATTCCAGACATGGAAATATTTCCATTATCTTCTACGTTTAGTTGGTAGGGTTATTAGTTTTTTATATAAAGTATGGTATTTGTTTATATATATATATATATATATATATATATATATATATATATATATATATGGATTATTGGTTTAAATTTTAGATATTTATTTATTCAATTTTTTTTTTGGTTCTGTATCTTATTTATTTTATGTTTCTTTTATAATTTTATTTTATGTTCACTTTAAGATAATGATAATGCTATTATTTGATTTTGAATTTTTGAAATCTT
The DNA here is from genome assembly GCA_037957365.1 of Torreya grandis. NCBI lineage: Eukaryota > Viridiplantae > Streptophyta > Pinopsida > Cupressales > Taxaceae > Torreya > Torreya grandis. The sequence goes on from JARHVA010005366.1 coordinate 825,621, forward strand.
ACAAAATAATTATTTATTTCTAATATAATTTTGAGAATTTTAATAATGTGAAAAATATTGTTTTAAGGTTTTATTGTCTTTTATATTAGGATTGTTTTGCTATATTCCTTATCATATTTTTTTATGATGCCCTTTCCCCTCCTCTCAAATTATTATTTTTTTAATTCCTTATTTAGTAAATCTCTCACCTTTTTATGTTAGTTTACCCACCAAAAAGATTTAAAATGTAAAAAGTCTATAACTACATAGGTTTATTGATGCATGTAGGAGATAAAAATAAATACACACATATTCAATTTGATTAAATATTTATTGAATTTGAAAATCAAGGATTTGTTTGGTAGAATAGGATCCTATACCAAAAGCATAGTTTGAAATATTAGTGAAAGAGTATATATACTATACTAGTTGTTCGCATAATATTGATGAGGATAACGATGATGTTAAGGATCTTCTTATTACACTACTCTACTTACTAAACAACATTAAATGTTGATTCAAAAATTCTCAAACAAAATGGGTTTGAGTGAAGAAGGTCTATCATAACTCATCCCACCTTTTAAATATTTTCCAAAATTATTTGAGTTGATTAGGACTAGAAGGAAAGAGGAGGATTTTTGGAAGACTTGTAGTAAATTATGACAAACCAAGTGAGGTTTTTCAGGTAAATAAATTAAGAAATACATCTGTTAGTTGTGATAACATAAAGAATAATCATTTCAATAATACACCAATGAGTTCCATGAGTACATTATGCATTTGTGCAAGAATTTGAAGGAGCACATAAGGTGATAAAGTACATCAGTCCAATCTAACCTTATATTTGTGATAAGATTGATTTCACTACTTTAGACATATTGGTAAAAATGTAACAAAATGCCATAAGAATCGAATAAAGGAAGGGACGAATCAAAAGTTATTTTTTTCATCTACTAGTGTGCACAAGAACCAATTTGCATAAAATTACCATTTAATCACATGTTATTCATAATAAAAGCATGTGATGCAAAAGGCATTAGCCTAACAAGACCATGAAACACCATAAATCCTTAACAACTTTTACAGTAGACAAAAACAAGAAGTAGCAAGGTGATAAATACTTCCATTGACACATAAGCTCATGTAATGATTCTTAGTTATGCCACATGAAACAATCTATAATTTTTAGGTTTACATTAGGTCTAATGCCAAGTGATGACACATATCTAGATGCCATTTGTATGATCTTTACCACCATTTAGATTAACCCTTATGAAAAATGAGAGTGTCTCTCCCACACTAATATTTGGGGTAAGGGCCATCCTCTCTATGTCATCATTGATTGTGGGAATCAAAAGAACATCATTGCACCAAATGAAATCCACCACATTAGCCTCACACTTAAACATATATTAAACCATAATGTTTGGATTGGATTACCACCATCTTAATTCTGGTAAGGATATAAAAGTTTGATGATAATGCCTTTTATAGTACAAATTCAAGCCCATGGATTAAATAATCACATGTGATGTCACACCACTTGAAGTTTGTCATATTTTTATTGTAAGATTGTATTTGTCTGATCACAATTCTACATATTATCCAAGCCATAATAGTGGATAGTGTATGCAAAATATATCGTTTTGAACCTCTTTGAGTCACCTATAACAACTAAAATCACTTTGATTTTAGCCAAACAATGTTGCAAGCTCATCTTGCACATGTATAATTTTGTGTTTCCCATTGTCTTCTAAGAAGCACCTATAAAAAGAATAAACCCACATTGAAAATGTGTCAAGCCACATAAATGTCACTGAAATATAACAACTTGGTAAGATACAAAATTAATATGAAAATGTCTTTAAAAAACTTGGGTGTTTATAAACACATTGTAAACTAAATCATCAGATTAATTTGGTTCTTGGATTAGTTCCTCCAAATAGCCACTACATGATGCCCTGCTACCAAATGAATTATACAAAAAATTGTAAAGGGTAAACAAAACAATTTGTTCATTCTTAATAAATTATTTCTAATAGTATAGGTACTTCATTTAGTAAAAACCACAACTTCTCTACTTGTAATTGGATAATGCTTTGCATGACAAAAGAACCAGGTTTCCAAGGAATTCTTCCACATGTTCAAGGCCAGGTCCACCTCCCAACAGATGAAATCCATTCATGATAATTGATAGAGATACATGGAGATGCCTAAGATTGTGAGAGCTTTCACCAAACATTATGGTATGTGTTTTCATCTCAACCTCCATCTATGTAAATCCAATAGGTCTTGAACTAGTGCCTCTCAGTGTTTCCCACTAAACTCACTACCAACCATAGGGTCACATATGACAGACTCATTTCTATGGAAGATATATTTAAAATTGTGATGTAAATGGATAATGACAAAGTCCTGGTATGTGATGGATTCCCATTCAAAATTAAAAAAAAATGTGGGATATTATTGGGGATGACCTTTTCCAAGTATATCTTGAAGCCTTACACTCACTGACCTTGGCCGCATCCATCAATAAAGGGAATATCAAATTCATCCTGAAGTCTGATGACTCAAACTCATTTTTAATTAGTTTCATATCACTTTGATTAACATCTTTTACAAAATCATTACCAAGGCTTTGGTACTCTAGTTAGACATATGTTGCCTTTGATCATCTAGCTTGAGAATATGGGCTTCATTCAAGGTTGCTATATTATAGATAATGTTATTGAAATGTGGGAAGGCATGGAATCGGCCCATCAATCAGACCATAAAGATTTGTTCATTAAAATTTATTTTTTAAGAACCTATGGTCGTGTTGAGTGGCTATTCATCTTGGCTATGATACAAGATTTGGGTTCTAGTCCCACTCTCATCAAATCAATTTTCATCTTATTTTTTAATGCCTCAAATTTCCTCTCCATTAATGGAGTCCAATTAGAACCTTTTAACCTCTTCAAATCCATCAGACAAGGTTTCCCCTTAGTCCCAGCTCTATATGTCCTCAAAATAGGACGATTTGGTTATCTTATGGCCAATTCTCAATCATAAGGCCTTGTGTGTGGCATATCCATTCCTTTGGATTAACCCAACAACTTCTTAATGGGAACTTTACTAATGATCCTTCCTTACATTCATTGATGAAGAGGAAGTTGTGGCTAATGCTATGATTTTCTTGTAAGTCTTTTATCTTACTTCTAGCTTTGCCATTCAATGGCATCAAATGAATTTTTATAGGTAATCATATCTTCCTCATCCTACTTAAATGGCATAATACAATTGGCACTAGCTAAAACATGATGAGATTTTTAAATTTTTTGGGATTCCCTTTGTGCTTTAGGCCTTTCGCTCTTAGTTCGGTAGTACATAGTGGACCGTGTTGACAAAACTCTATTGTATTGCATCACCAATCTGATTTTCTTTGTTGGGAAATTATAAATCTACTCCAAAGTGCTTTCTGCCACCCATGTGTACTACTCTTCTTATCAGGGGAACACCATACACATTGTCCATGAGCTTAAAAATTTATTACATGATTTAATTAAGACCAATGCCTCCATCAGTAAATAGAGTTTCTTAGCATTATTGTTGTCTACCTCATGAGGCTAGAGGTATGGGCCTCATTGATATCTCTTCACAATAATCTACCCTTTATACTAAGTGAATTATTTACGTAATAAAGGGAAAAGAATACTAAAAGACTCTCATTCAAAATTACATCACTCAAGGTTCCCCTATGGCAATGTGGTTTGGAATGGTCTTGGTTTTCCTAGTATCCTTACCCTTGTCACCTCGATTAAAGTGGTGAACACCTTTGTCAATAAGAGTATCTAGAAAGCCCAAGAAAATATCAAGCCTTGGCTATTATGGAATATTTCAGGCTTCAAGGATGGTTTTTCCTTTAACCTATAGTCTGTATGGTGGCCATCTATCATTAACAAGCATGTGGTGCCTTGTGTAGAAGTGACTTAGACTCATATGCTTAGGTTTAATCATAGAGGAATTTACATCGTGCAAGACGTTTTATGAAAAGAGTCTCAAATATGGATCCCATGGAATGCTTTCCTAGCCAAATTCAAATTCTCTTAAACTAATAGAGATTCTTATGATGATATTGTGGCAATGGTGTCTATTGAGTTTCTTCACAAGATCTTCATCAACTCTACCCGTCCTTGGTGGAAGGATTATAAATGGTATAGAGAGATTCCTTTTCATAATTATACACCTAGAAAAGGTTATGTATGGATTTCTCCACACTTATCTATGGTGGATAAAATCAACTAGAGGTGGAACATCCATTCCTCCCCTTCTATATGGGGGAAGCACATCCACACTATTTGGTTGGCTTATCATAAACCCAAAATTATGTAATTCACTTGGTGTTTGCTTTATCAAGTCTTGTTGATTGGTGGAAGGCTAGTCTAATTAGGGAGTCCTCTACCCAAATGTCCTTTATATGGACACATTGAAACCATATTTCACCTTTTTGGTATTACCCGAAGACCCAATATGTCTAGACTTAGATCTAAGATTTTTTTTAGGCCCTCCGCTCAATTCCCTTTAGCTAGTGCCATATTTCTTTTAGAGATAATCCTAGTTCACGTCCCCAATACAACCAAATATAGCATTTGTTTAGAATGTAATTTTTATTTTGGCTATGGAAAGAGCATAATTCAACATTATTTTCTATTAATTTTGTTAACTCTTTATTTACTACTTATGAAAAAATTACCATTATTTTTAATGTGATTCTGTAGACATAAGTGTAAATGAATAAATTGGATATGGAACTTAACTACCTACATAGGCTTCTCCATCATTGGGGTGATGTGCCTTGCACCATTTCTCACCTTTTACCCTCCCCAATAAGGACACCTCAACTTGAGGTTAGGGTGACCCTCCTAGGGATGGCTCACACTATAGTTGACCTCATCACCATTCTTGGGCTTCTAGTTCTTTCCATACACATCATTATCCCCCTCTGGCTCATTAAGGTGTTTGGGGACAGCCCCTTGTGGATTGACATTTTAGCTAGGGATCTCTATCTCAACCACCTCTGCATAGTTAGGGGTGGTGTTCTCCACCTCTAGTTGACTAGCATCAGGAGAATTTAAAGTCTGATAACTCCTAGGATGGTTCCCTCTATCCATTTGATAAAAAAAATTGTAGCTTAATTTAGCCATTTTCCCCCCACATGCTCTTAAAGAAAATGATAATGTTGAACAGGAGGATACTGATGTTTGATGGGACCCCTAGATGATAGAAAAGACCTTCCTGGCTCCAAGTGGGGTCCCTTTGTAGTGATCCACCCTTAGCTAGTTTATTTGCTACTGCTACTTAAGTTGCCACTTTTGATGTATTAGATCTTTATGTAGGCTTGGCCTAGTTTGTTTGTTGTTGTTGTGATCTTGGGCTTATTTTTGATTCCTAGGATTGGCCTAGTGTTATGCTGTTGGTGTGTCCTCTATCTCCTTTTTTGTTAATAGCCTTGTATATATTCTATTTATAATAAAATTATAAGCTTTGTTTCATCAAAAAAATATAAAAATCAATATTTAATTATTCTTACAAACTTTACAAGTTATTTTTATTCCTATAAGGGTCAAATTTGATGGCTATATGAATGTTTTTATAATTTATAGTTATAAATTATAGCTCAAAATTTTTAATAACAAAGATAAAATTTTAATAGTGTTAAAGTTCATGACGGATTATAAGTATATAGGTTTTTTTTTTGATATGTGATAACTATAGTGTTTGCAGGTTCATAATCATATAAGTGGTATATCTCTTATTCTAGGTCACATAATTATTAGTAGGAATTGACTAAAGATTTAGATATAAATCATAGATGTCTTGTTGTAGATCATTTGATTGTTGGTTGGAATTGATCATAGATCACCACTATGCTTATAATCTATTTTAATGGTTATACCATAACTCAAATAATTATAAGTATATATGTTTAGTTTATAGTAAATATATTTTCAATCTTAATGTTTTCTTTCTTTAAAAAATGAAAGGTTTCGTATTATGCCATACGTCTTGCCATTGCATTTTATTTTTTAATATGTAATATATTAAAATTTTAATAAAATAATCATTAAAAAAGAGAATGGTTATTTAACATATAAACTATTATTTTATCATATTTTAAAATAATTTATATATTAAATAAGTACATTATTCAAAATATATAATGATTAAAGAATTGATACTTTCTAAATCCACTTTAAAAAAATTGTTTTTGAAATATCAAGTACAAATTTTTTTGTCTAATTTATTTTAATGATATTGACTTTGATAGATACAACTACCTATTTGATAAGATTATTTAACATGATGAAGTTTCCTTAATATAGAGAGAATTTACCACGTGTGGTAATAGGTGGGTATGGTGACTCTAGAGAAGAAGATAAAGTGCCTAATTTTTTTGGGTGGATGATAATGAGATGATATTTGGTTTACCTTGATCTTGTAACTCTTACACTTCAAATTATTTTTTCATTCCCTAACATGATGAAGTCTCCTTCATAGAGAACATTTACCATGTGTGGTAATAGGTGTGTATGGTCACCCTCAAGAAGAAGATAAAGTGCCTAATTTTAATGGGTGGCTAATAATGAGATGATATTTGGTGTATTTTGAGCTTGTAACTCTTACACTTCATATGATTTTTACATATAATGAATCAATATTATCAACATTAGATTAATATAGGGTAGAAGTTTCAAATATTTGATATGATGATTCCTAATATTTTCTTTAATAGAACGGTCTTCCAATGGTTACTTTATTATGTCATTTAATAGGATTATATTTTTCCCCATCCCCTAAATTAAATGCTTATAGGATGATAGCCTCAATAGTTTTGGAGACAACATATTATTTCAAAATAATTATTTAGGCTTTGATAAATTTCATTGGTAAAGATTTATGTCAAGAAATGAAACCAACATATGATTTATTTTCCTTGGAATAGACTCATCCCATTAATGATTTGATTCATCCTCATACTCTTACTCATCTTTATCCTAATCCCCTTCCTAATTTATCTTGCCCAACACTAGATCCTCTCCCTTAATTACCTATTTTTGTTGCAAGGAATCTTATTGTTCTTATGGTGGTGTTGGTTGTGTGATGTAGGTGAATTATTGTAAATATTTTATTTGTGTTAGTTTTTTATCTTAAGAGTTATATAATATGTTATATCTAGGATTCATTTATAATTTTTAGATTATTATGGATTTTCGCACCAAAACTAGAAGTTCAAATTTTTTAATTGGTTTTGGGATTTTTGAGAGTTTAATCGAGTTTCAATAATCATTATCTTTATGTGACTTACCCTTGGGGGCTAATAATATGTTTTAATTGTTTTCTACTCCCATACCTATTGTAACTATTTTCAAACAAGTCTTTTACTATGATAATCCTTATCCAGCATAAGAAAAAGACTAAACAAAGCATGTCTAACAAGTCTTAAGGTCAGTTGAGAATATTTTTGTGTATGAAACAAGTTTATACCTAGTTTATTCATGTGTTAAGGTTTCAACCATTGAAGGAATAACTCATTAAATTAAAAATATAAGAATAAATTTGAATTTATATATCTTGTTATAGGTTGTTGAAGGATTGTCCAAGACATCAAAGTTTGCATGTGCACATATAAATAAAGAAATCCTTTCATGGTTATTTTGAAGGTATATCAAGAATCATGACATGTGTACGAATGATTATTACCTAATTTTATTCATAATTCATGTGTTTTGATATTATTCAAGTTTACAAAATTTTGAAATAGGAGTTTTCTTGTGTATAGTTCACGAGGTAAAGTGTTTCCTATAGGTTTTCATGATTAATAAAGTTTAAGTAACATTAAAAATATTTGGGAAATCATTGTATAGACATAATATAAGTGGAATCAATGTTTGAAAATCTTTATAGCTCCTGATATACAATTTTCTTTGCTCCTGGCCCTACATAGATTGTTAAACACTAGTTTACAGTTTAGCTCACAAAATTTTTGATATCTCTTGAACGAACCATAAAAAATGTGAAAATATAGTATTTATATCCCTTATAAGGTGATTTAAAATTATTCAAATGGTTTTAAGTTTTTTTATCCTTCCCATAGGTAGATATAAAGGACTATGTTAGAACAAGCCTATAATTAGGCCTAAAATAAGGCCTATAAACTTATTTTATTCAAATTTCCTTTAGAATTAAAGTTATGAAGGTTTGGAATACTTGTTTTTTGTATAATATAACATGTTTATGAATGTTTGAGATAGAAAACATTTTTTTTGTAGAATATAACATGTTTATGAATGTTTGAGATCAAATAATGATAAATAAATTTTGAGTCAAACCATTAAGGTACAAAAAAGCCTTCGTAGACCTAGAATAAAACTAAAAGCCTATTGAAAGGGATCATTTCTTTTGAAGAGTAAGGACACCATAGGCATTAACTTACACCATAGTGGTATAAAATATGCGTTTATGTTATCTAAAATAAAAAAGATAATAGTATTTGGTTGATAAATTGTGAAGTCATATTATAAATATGGAAGATAGAGTGAGAGTTAGAGGAGGTCAGAGAAAATAGCCTACTCAAACTATGTTGCTTGAATGAATGAGAAAAATTCAATATAATTTGATTGAAATTGAGATTGATTAGAGGAGAGGAATTGACATGGGATATTTCAATGACAGAGAAGAGGAAGAGCCTCAAGAAGAAAGGGTAGAACTAGAGGAAGTAGAAGAGAGAGTTATTAGAGTATTTATGGGGGTAAGTTATAAACCCAAAGTGGAATTAATTGTATATGAAGGTATCTTGAATGTTGAGGCATTGGCCGATTGGATTAATGCCATGAAAAATTATTTTGAGTATGAAGGCATAGATAATGAAAAAATGGTGAAATTTTCTATTACTCGATTGAAGAGTCATTCAACCCTATAGTGGGATGGAGTTCAAGATGAAATAAGAAGGAAATGGAAGATAAAAATAAATATTTAAGACAAAATGGTGGCCATGTTGAAGGTAAAATTCATGCCAAAAGATTACCAGACTAATCTCTTCAAAAAAATTCAAAATTAAGGCAAAAGGAGATGATAGTCAATGACTACACTAAAGAGTTCTACAAGATAACCATCAGATTTGGACATATACACAAGGATGTTGAAAAGGTGGATAGATAAATCAATGCATTAAGATTAAATATCCAAGACTAGATCTGTATTTTATCACCAATATTAGTTGAAGAGGCATACCAACTTACAATTAAATTAGAGGATAAATTATCTAGGAAACTAACTCAACATTCAAGAGGTAGAGGTAAAACTTTTAGAGGAAGGGAATAACATGCTCAAATAAGTCAAATGCAAGCACATCATGAGGAATCCAAAATTTCACAAAAGCCAAATTAGTCTAAAAGATGTGGTTATTCATTTAGAGGTAAGAGACCATTTACTAGAGGTAGAAGAAGAAGCTTTACTTGTAGATGTTTCAAAAGTGACAAGTATTAACATAGATCTTATGAGTGTCCATAAAATCCTTAAAAAATTAAAGTTGGTGATTATATTATCCAAGCTAATGATGAGATTGTGGGATCACCTTCTCATGAATATGTACTTGAAATTAGATAATCTTTGCTCACGAAGAGAGTGTTGTTCAAGCCCAACAAAGAGATCAAGGAGCCTGTGTAAATAAATATGATGATCAAGACCAATTATAATTCAAAGGGTCAGTGTTTTAAAATCATTATAGATAGTGTAAGTGATGATAACTTATTATCCTCTAAAATGGTTGATAAGTTAGGTTTGAAGAAATCAACACACCCTACCCCTTATAAGGTGTCCTAGATGCAAAAAAGACATCAAGTCTTAGTAAATGAGAAATGTAAGGTGGAATTTCAGATAGGTAGTTATAAGGATGAGGTTATGTGTGATGTCATGCCTATGTATGTTTTACATGTTATTCTTGGTCAACCATGGAAGTTTGATAGGAAAGCCACACATGATGGAAGAAACAATACCTATAACTTTGATAAAGATGGAAATAAGCAGACCCTTATACCACTGAAGGAGGATAATGCAATAGCGTAGTATAGTCCTAGAGTGTTTTTGATAAGTGGATAATATTTCTTGTAGAAAATCAAAATTTAAGAACTATGTTATGCACTTACTAGTAAGCCTCAAAAGGTAATCACAACTACTAAGTTACCTATTATGACTATATAAATTCAAATTTTTCTTAATGAATTTATTTATATAGTTATGGATGACTTGCCTAATGAACCACCTTAAAGGATTTGCATCAACCATCACATAAATATTAAAACAATAGCCAATCTACCAAATGAAACAGCTTACCAAATGACACCAAAGGAAAATGAAGATGTCAAGAAACAAGTGCAATAATTGTTGGACAAGGGGTTAGTTATAAAATTTTTGAGTCCTTTTGATATTATAAAAATCTTAACATGTAATAAGGATGGAAGCTAGAGAATTTGTATTGATTTAAGATCCATAAACAATATAACAATTTGGTATAAATTTCCCTTGCCTATAATTGATTATCTAGTGGATTGTTTAAGTGGTACAAGGTAATTACCGAAGGTATATTTGAAAAGTGGTTATCATTATATAAAAATCAAAGAGGTATATGAATGGAAGATAGATTTTAAGACAAATTATGGGCTCTATGAATATCTTGTGATTTCATTTGGGTCAACAATGCTCCAAACACCTTCATGATGCTTATGAATGATGTACTCAAAGCTTTCATAATTAATTTTTTTACTATTTACCTATATGATATTTTGATTTATAATCAATCAAAGGAAGAGAATCTTTAACATCTTATATTGGTTTTGAGTATGTATAATCACCTAGAAATGACACTTGAGTGCTAAGAGTAAAACTTCAGACCATTAATCCCTAGCTCAGTCCAAGACCTATCTTAGGGCCTATTTTCACACCTATCTAGCCTTCATGTGGGTCACATGAATATATATACATCCCTAAAGTAGTCCAAGACCCCCATTATTACATTCTAGCTCTTTGTGTGTCAGGTTCTACCACATAGACACTACCACCATAATAGGGATAGTAGTGCCATATGGCGTTAGTGTCTCAATTTTTATGCTATTGTATTTTCCCTCCTTTTTCCATGAAAGGATATATTTTAAAATATTATTCCACCTAGGGTCATATTAGACCTATTTTAAAAACCATAAAAGCACTAGAATTGTGTGTGTGTGTGTGTGTGTGTGTGTGTGTGTGTGTGTGTATTATCCCTCTAACCAATATATGTAATTTAGTTGAAAGTTACATATACAAACTCAAAATAGATTGTGGACAATTAAGGTTATCAATCCTTAATTGGCCTACTTTTGCATATTTCCATCTATAGAATTTATAAAATTAGATCACTTATATTTATAGTCTCAATCACATTCAAAAAACTCAGGTCTACAATCTTACTAGCTTCACTTACACTTGCACTAACACTTAGGTGGGGAGAACTACATCAATCTAGATCCTTGTTCAGAGTATTCGTATGTAGAAAACTCTCATCATAATGGTGTGTTGAGGATATCTAACCTATTCCACTAACAAAGCACTTTACTTATTGTGTTAAATATATTCCCTAACAATTTGGATTATTGATATTTTATCATCAAATCAATCATAATAGGTGATCTATAAGGCTATAGAATTCATGTGTGTAGGAATAGGTTTGATAGACCCAAACACAAGTGCACCCAAAAACTAAAAATAGTTCTACATAAAGGACACTACCACAAAAATATGGAGACTAGTGTCATATGGTGCTACTTTTCAATTAGGTCAATAATGTCCAGAAGGGTTTTTGACACTTGGATCTTATTTATGACACTCAGACCAAACTCTAACTCAAGTTTTGGCCTCTAGATCATTTATCCCAGTCATTTTCTAAGTTGCCATTTACATTATTTATTTTTATTTTAAAAAAGGTCAGACTTAATCAATTTTATAAAAAAATTGGTGGATGTGTTTATTGAATTTTTATACTCTAATTTACTATACTTATATATTTAAAAACATAGGATTTACATTCATCTAAGTTCTAAAAAGTGAAAAAAATGTTGTAAACCAGTCTTACTTCAAGCACATTATTTCAAAAACCCTAGTACACCATTAGGGTTTTCCTTATTATTTCTCACATCTACTCATTTTTTAGTTTTCATCCTATCATCATGATTATCATGATAGATTCAATTTTCAACCTTTTGGTAGAAAGTCTGGTGGTTTGCCTAACATGCTTATTACCTATCATTTGTATAAAAATGCACATGTGTGTCACTCCTCTCATGGATCATGTTAGAGGTTAGCTAATTTTACACATTATTACTCCCTATTTTGGTTCCCATTCATATGATGATAATTGATACATGGCTCACTTTGAGTTACCTCTAGTTACGACTCAATGACAGATGGATCAGAGGACTCCTTTTGTTCCACCTCCACTTAGACTAGTTGATTATCTATTTTCACATACCACCTCTACTACTCTCCTTTAAAAAATAGTAGATCATGTGGTTTGATATGTTACTAGACAAAATAGGGTGCCTCTTTAGCCTATATAAAAATAATGTAATCCTACCATCCCTCTTCATCCCCGATAAAGTAAAATGGGACCTAGATATCAGCATAGAATGTTTGATATTGTGGATCAATTGAGAAACACATTGTCTAAGATATCCATATTGAAATTACTTCAATAGGTAACTATTTACAAATAATTTTTATTTAAAACACTCAATCATACATATTTTCATCATGAAACAGAACCAATTTACTTTACATCTATTGTGAATAGTATTAAGGACATTGAGGATCTTATATAGTTTTTAATAAGGATTTTCCATCACATTCAATCATTGTTCAAATTTATTGTTCTTCATTCAAGCACAAATCAATAGCACTAATATTTAAAAATTTATAATTAATAGTGGTTCAAGATGTAGCATATGAAATTTCACTTTTCTACAGACTATGGGAGTTGATATAGCATCCATTCAGAAGACATATAAGAATATCAGAGGTTTTGATGACATTCCTAGACAAACATTGGGATCTATTATATTGGATATCATAGTTAGGCCAAAAAACCTACTTACATAGTTTCAAGTGATGCATAATCATTTATGTGCTGTAAATTATTACTTGGTAGACCTTGGATACATGTTATGGAAGTTGTACCTTATACCTTGCATAGATGTGTCAATTTTTTACATGAAGAACTTATACAATTGTCTGGGAGATAATCAACCATTTAAATATTACAGAGACACTGAGCCTATCACCCTGATTACATCTTCATATGGGACACCTCATTTTCTTATAGAGTCCCCACCTCAAAATATTCCAATTGAGCAAATGTATACATATTAGTTTGGGGAATCCAACAAGACTATTCCTACACCAAATCCTCCTATATCACAGTTCCCTTCACCCATGATGGTGGATCACACTCCCATAGTACATATATCTCCACTCAAGGTGGATGATTGGATTATCACAATGCAATTACAATTACTTGTTAACTTAGAAGAAGTATACATCCATAACTTTTATACATATTCCTTGACCACCACAGAGGATAATCCAATACCTATTGACATTGATTACTATTTATGTCGATTGAGTTTCACACCAGTGGACTCTAGAGAATATATTTGTGTGTGTGTGTGTGTGTGTGTGTGTGTGTGTGTGTGTGTGTGTGTGTGTGTGTGTGTGTGTTTGTGTGTTTAAGTAACTCATGCCTTTTTATATACCTAAAACACCACTAGTTAATAACCCTACAACTCTAGGCTCACTTACTTAGTTACAGTCAGTGATAGATCACTCCATTCACTAAGTATATATGGTTACATAAATGGATATGCAAATATTTATATAGATTTAGGTAGGAAGTTCATAGGATAGACTGCATCATATTTACAAATATTACTTGAAAGATGTTTGATGTTATTACACATAATTCATCATAGATTGGTCATTATATTGTCAAAGTAGAAAGGTCAACCCTTTTATCATTTTCAGAGGCTTATAGTACACAATACCAATACATGATCAGCATTACAACATAAGTTCAATAATTTCAAATCTCAGGGCACTATTTAGATTGCATAGCCTCTACCTCCATAAGTAAAACCACCATGATATAATTGTCATCAACATAGATATTCATGAAATGATCCATTGACTATCCAAATTTTTATTGCAATAGATACATCCCCCATGTGGCTGTAGATGAGGATTTTAATCATAATACTTGCACTTTGGAATTTTTATAGTACTCAAGCTATCACAAAAATGAGCTACAACATGTCATACATTGTTAGGATTCTATAGGACATATCACACTACCAATTGCATGTGGCTCTAAGGTATCCAACACATTATTCTTTATCATGAGCATAGTTTATGGTTATAGGTGATGTATGCCACAGTTTATCAAGTAGATGGATTTTTAACATTCAGTCATGAGGGACACATGGTTTGCATTTTTCATGATGACACAAATGAGAATCATAAGTTATATAAATATAATCCATGCTCCAATGTGGTTTACCTTCATAGGAGGACTCTTACACATTAGAGGAGCATGTTATTTGGATGCATAGAATACATACTAACACCAAGGATAAAGCTCCAATGACATATACATAATGGTATGATGAGCATGATGATGAGGACATATTTAGTTTAGAAAGATCTAGTATCTAACATTGGATGACCTCACACCTGATACACCATTTTATTATCCACATCTCATGGATGTACTCTTGGGTGTATAGACACATTAAACGTTGGTTGTATACCAACTCATTTATTTCCAACATTTTCTTGTACATACTTTCCTTATTTTTTCCTCTGTGTATATAATTTCATTTACATGTTGATGTTACATAAATTATTTATAGAAAATAAAAAAATAATATAATATTTCAAAAACACAAAAACATTCAAATATTTACTCAAAAAATATACAAATTATAGATTTTATGTATTACTATGTTTACATTTATTATATTTACCAAACACTACATATGATCATTGTCTTTGTATAGTTTGTTTTATCATACAAACATGTTTCACCTGTTCTTGTAAAGTTCTTGAAAATTTCTATAGGACTTAGGTCCACTACACCAATCCTTATTTTCTATTATCTACCCATTGAGAGAATATACACAAATACATGGGTTTTTCATTTGACACATTAGCCCATTTGGGGGCACCCTATACATAGTTTTGATTACCATGCTAAATATTTATAAACTCTACATCATATATTTAGCATTTTTATATATTGATATCGATCATGCTACACTTACTCATATTTTTTACCGATAATTGCTCGTTTAGACTATGTATATTTTAGCTCTTACACATATTTGTATTGCATGTTTATGCATACTTTCATTTCTAGATTTATTATTTTAGACTTAATTTTTTATATATATATATATATATATATATATACATATACACACATATATATACACACACACACACATATATAGACACACACACACACACACACACACACACATATATACATACATACATATATATACATACATACATATATATATATATATATATATATATATATACACACACATACACACACACACACACACACACACACACATAGACACACATATATATATACATACATATATATATACATACATATATATATATATATATATATATATATATATATATATATACATATATATATATATATACATATATATATATATATATATACATATATATATACATACATACATATATATATATATATATATATATATATATATATATATATATGCTTCTTCTATTTGAGGGAATTTGAATATTCCATTCTCTATGGATCTAATCCAATTATTTTCATATTATGTATGCTTTGTACATGTGCCCATGCCTTTGTGTGTGCTTTCTTGATTGTGTATGCATACATTTGAACATGTCCTTCTATGTGGCTCTAAGATAACTTGATTATTATTTGCATATGTGGACATTTGAACATGTCCTTATATTCCTTCCTTCCTTATAGTTAGTGACATGTGCCCATATCCCTTGTATTTTACCCTTTGGCCTACTTTGTGTGTTGTATGTATGTTTTCTTGTATGCATTTTGGCCATGACACTTATCTCTTGATTATTACACACTCCAGTTTTAGATTCCATTAAGGACCTAATGCATCTACCATTCCTACTTGGGCATCATGATGGATATCATGCCCCATACCCCATGCATGACTATATTTAACTTGATAGACTTGTGAATGCTAGACATAACATAAATCATACATTACAAACTTATGCTTACATTATCTTACATCCTGATGTTATGTATGCACATTATATTGGTTTATTATGTAGATATCATATTTGATATGGATAATAAACATTTTTTAGAACTTTTTTATTTTGAGGATAGTACTTGCATAGGTTCAACAACTCCCCTCAAAATAAGGGTCATTCAGACGGGTTTATCATAGAAATTAGGCTATTAGAATGCACTCACAATATAATTTTTAGCACATAGGTGTTGGAGGTAAAAGATGACTAGGAGGGGATAAATCCATCAACCAATATTTCACTTTATGATCAATTATTACTCACTCAATGGAATTCATGAATCAACACAACAAGCATATGTAACTATATTACAATCAAAGTAAGGAGACAACATACAAAGCATGAATAATAGAAGCACATCATAACACATCATCTAATGTGGGAAAATCTCATGGGGAATAAAACCCACTCTCAAGCCTTAAATCACATGGACTACTTGTCCCATAAGATATTAAAAGCATGAGTCTTTGGTAGAACAACCACTCCACAAGGAGAACCTACCCCAAGGATGGTCAAGTCCTTCTCATAGAATTTAGTGAAAACCCCTATTACATAAGGAGCACCTACCCCCAGGATGGTAAAGTCCTTCTAACCTAAATTTAGTGAAACACCTCTTCCATAAGGAGCACTACCCCTAGGATGGTCAAGTCCTTCTGACCTAAATTTAGTGAAACACTTATTACACAAGGAACAACCACCCCTAGGATGGTCAAGTCCTTCTAACCTAGATGTTGAGCACCCTCCCAACACCTATGATATGGACATTTATACCTTTGAAATGATGTATTCAACACTTTATGATGGACCTATTATTTTATAACCACTAAAAACAACCACTCTATCTCATATAAGCCTCTCACACAAGCATGCGATAAAATCTCTTTTTTCACTTATACTCAATCTTCAACCCTACACGAGTATTATTTCTGACATCAAAAATATTAATTATAGGTCATATATATAATCATCAACCTAATACTCTCTATAACCCATCCACTAGGTGCATAGCCTTTCCTATTTCCTTCACTCCACAACTCTCACATATGCCTCTCTTTCACAAGTCTTCAAACCTGGTGTTGACCAAATTTGACTTTTAAGTCAAATTGGGGGCACCTATAGGTAAAAGCTTGAGTTTATAGGTATATAAGGAGTGTAATATGAATTTAATTGGGTTTGATATATGTTAATTAATGTCAATTGATGTTATACTATCCTTGGTCATTAATTTTCTTAGTCCCTTTAGTCTTTTTGAGTCATTTTAAAGGTCAAAAAGGTGCATTTAATCAATTTTATGGGTCATTTGGGAAATTTGAATTTTAAAAATATTATTTCATGCCCCATGTTTCTAATTTAGTAAGAAACAATTGAAATAACTGAAAATTGGTAGGTTGTTCAGAATAAAAGGCAGTTCTTTAGTGAAAGGAGAAGAAAATGGCACTTATACATCCTCTTTAGGAAGTCTGCAACTTATAAAAATTTTAAAGTGAATTTTTAGCCTCCCCATGCTAATTAACATGATTTTTTTTTCTTTAAGCTCCATTTTTATGCCAAAACCATTCTTTTCCTTTCTTAGCTTTCTAGACATACAAAAGTGACCTATAGGTTTATGCTTGGTACAGACAGCTCAGGAGGTTTAAGCTCAAATGCCTTGGGAAGATTAAATAAAACATATATAAATTAATTTCTATTAAATTATTTTTAAAAAAATTGTCTTGTGCTTCATTAACCATCCTCATGAAGTTGACCTTCTAAATATGCCTATTAATATGTGCACCCCATCAGTTTCAGCTTCGTTTGAGTAGATCCATATAATTCACATATTTAAATTAGTTAAAAATGATTTTTAATATTTTTCCTCATGTATCCCATTATTTTTTTCAAGTTTCAAGGTTTTTTGATGATCCAACTAGCTCAAATTGCAAGAGGGTACAGTATTTTGTGTTATAGATAGTCTTGTACCATTTTCATAGTTTCATGATTTTAAAGAATTTCCTAGGGGTTGTGTTAGTGTCAAAGATCCATATTAAAATGATATGAAAGTGATTTAACTCATCATAAAATACCTCATTGGTTATAAGGGACCCTAACATGCATTTTTGAAGTTCTACGATGACTAAACAAGGTAGAAAGTTCTTTCCAAGATTGTGACTGAGTTTTCAAGCCTATAGTCCTCATAAGAGTAAAACAGAGGCACATGCAATTTTTAATAATGGAATATAATAAGGATATAAAAAAATTTATGATTATAATGACCTTAACTTGTATCCCCTAGCATAGAGAGGACCCATGCCAAGTTTGAAAGGCAAAAAACAAATGAAGATTGGTCATTTAGAGACCCAAAGTTGCCAAATTATGACTAAATTCCTTCAATGATGTCTACAATCATGTGAGATAAGTGGTTTCTCAAATCAATGAAATAATTCTCAATGCATTCTAGTAGGGTTAAATGGTTTAGTTATACTAGTAGACATATAATTGCCATGTGAAGCACCAAAAGGAATATTGAACATGTTTTACACTTTCCAAGGGTAGGAATATTCTATACAATGTGGAGAGTGTACACTTACAGTAGTGCATGAAACAATGACCTAAATTGACTATCAAAGTGTTATTTTAGGACCTTCAAGATGAATTCAATAGCTAGGGACTATAATGCTTTAATGAAAGCCTCTAAACAGCTAACACAAGGTCTAAATGAACTCATGGCAACTTATAGGTCAAAAAAGAGACTCCAACATAGTCAACCATAAGTGACTGTATATTGACAGTGATGTAATTGAGGGTTATTCCAAGTCTTTTAAATGGTAATTAGGTAGAATACGTGACTCAAGGAGCCTTAAGATGCCATTGAGGGATCAGGAGGACCTCATATAAATAAAAATACTCCAAGATGAAATAAGAAATCTACAGGGTAGTACCTTGAGGAGACACAATCATAATGATAAAACATAGTTTGAAGTATGAAATGTGTATAAAGGTGTATGTGAAGAGTGAAATTTTTGTAAAAAAAATTTGAACCACCTTTATCATAATCGACATGATCTCATGAAACTCTCACAGTGGGTGTTGAACAAACAAGGAGCGCAAAAAACATTGTACATAGTCTCACAACCTTCCTTGAAAGGAACCAATCTTTACATTTTAAGTTTTGGGGGGCCAAATGATATTAATTAGTTCTAAAATTTGATGTGGGAGGTCTTCAACACCTTAGTAATACCATAAAATGTTTATTTTTCCTAAGGGAATAGGGGAAGTACCCCTTCTTCTGTCTCAAATAGTGGTTACTTCTGCTCATGCACAACTTGGCAGTCTTGAAGAAGGGTCGTAACTGAATAAGGAAGGAGTTGTTTGAACCTCTCAAATAGTTATGTTACATTTTATGACACATATTATATCATAATAGACTAAGAATATGATTATGGAACATGGTAGGATGTTCTAAACCCTGGGAGTTGCAATGAATCCTTCTAGGTACTTTAAGGCCTAGAAGCCAAACAGAATGCCATTCCTATTTATATCTCTTATTAAACATTTATAATGATTTTATCATGTTATTATGGTGAACTTAAATGGGTTGAAACCTATATAATGTAAGGAATATTAGTTTAAAGGTGTATCCCCCCAAGTTTCAGACAAGCCTATTAGATAGAGTTCAAGCTTGATGCCCAATTAAGATGTCATATTCAAGTATAACATGAGATGAGTATTATAATTAAATAATGAATTTTTATGATGTCATTATATATTTTTCTAGGTTTGCGTGATGAAAGAGATGTACAATTAATCCATATTTTAGCTCAAAGACAACTCAGACCTACTAGGCAAGGTCTAGACCTAGTGGCCAAATGAAGAGTCAATCACATTTATGGCATGAGATATGAATTTAAACATGATGGAATATGTTTTTAGGGATAGATAGGTAATAAATATTTTATAGGGTAGATATGTTGCAAATAATCCACTTTTGAGCTCAAAACTAACTCAACATGCAGGAAAAGAGGAAAACAAGCTCGAGTAGGCAACTTCCAATCTTCATATATTTTTGGAGCATTTTCATGGAGGTAAAAGGATTATAAGGAAGATAAAATTGGTCTTAAACAATTCCTTTTAAAAAAATTGTGTAGATTGGACATCTAATCTTTATGAACAAACCTTAAGAGCAAAAAACTACCTAAAACCCTTGCAAAACCTTTAGAGGAACCTGATTGGAAAAAATAAAGAGATAATTCATCAAAATGGAATAATTTACTTATAAATTTTTTTGTATTTTGTATAATACTCTTTTAGGATACTCCCCATCAGGAAGAGTTCTACAAAATTGTACAGATGGGGTAAACAATAGGGTTTTCTTAACTATTTTGTATGTGTTAAAGGTTGTAGGAGGTTTAAAGAGATAAAAATAACATGGATGTAAATATTAAGACTCAATATAAATTAAAATATAACTCTCATTTCTTGAAACAACTCCTGAGTGTCAAACCTAGGTGTTTCAAATCAACCAATCAAAACTAGACTAGTGGACAAGCTAGGGAGAAGTGTGAAAACTTCAAGTGAATAGTTTTTTAAGGTGTCCTTGGTGAATATAATGACATGTAAGGTCTTTAAATTTGTCATAAACTTCCTCCCACATATTTTCATGAGTAACTAAATCCAAATTTTATGACAAGTGTGCAGGGTGCATGAAAGGAGTATTTTTTAGATTGTAAATGATAATTGCTCTTTTCAAAGTGATTCCACATGGCCAGGACTAAAATAAATAAATTTATAAGAATATTTAATTTCCTTAAACTTAATTCCAATCATAATACCTAGTATCAATTTTTTATATGGTGTTCAAATAGAGTTAATCATGTAGGCAGTTTTTATGAGCCAGAATGAGGAGTTTCTTGCCACTTTTCATGAAGTTTATGACTTAGATTGACACTTTTACATCATAACCTTGCATGTTTCATTCCAAATAATCTTATAATTCACAAATAACTTATTTTATTATCTTTACAAGTGTCATTTTGACCCTTGGACTTCTATCTTCTTCTCTCCCTCTCAAGTTATATATGAACTAACCATTTTGGCCATTGTAATTTATACTCCACCTGAGTATGAAAAATAACTAATCATATTTATACATTATAATAAATAATAATATTTATTTTTACCTCATCCATTATTTTTATTAGTGTGTTCATTTGTAATGTTTGATTTTGCATAAGTGAAGACTATGGATTCCTTAGCATGTTATTTCATTCTATCATTTATTTTTAGTTGGAATGCTTCTTCTTAAAATGCATGTGAAGTTTTCTAGTAAATTTATAAGATTTATTGAGTTATAATATTCATTATTTCCCTCATATTCCTATTTTTTATTCCTCCTAGCTTTGGACATTCATCCATAAGTTCACAATGTAACATTGATGTGAGAAGATGAAGATTGGAGAAGTGTATGTTTAGTTTGTCCTTTGATTTGAAGTATAACATGAACATGGTTGGATTTAATAATTATATTTTGTGTATCAAATAACTTATATTAATTTTATTTCAATTATCCTTCTCCCTTTTCACCCCCAAGTTAAGTGTAGTTGCAATCCAACGTGGTATATTAAGGGAGCTAGCCCTATCTAGAGATTCACCTCATCATTAGGCTACCCACAAGTATAGAGGTGTTTTCATTATGCCACTTGGATGATAAGATATTTTTAATCTCTTAAAATGGTGAAAATACAAGTGACAACAATTTTTCTCATGCTCGGTGGGAGTCTTCGTCCAAGACGGTGAGAGATTTTTGGTGTTGTCTCACAATAATCAGCCTTTTGAGGCATCTATTTAAGCATCAATGGCAACTCTGAATCTACATCATCTAGTTAGGTATCCCAAGTTTCCTTTTTAATATTTTATTTTTATATCTTTCTTTTTCTTCTACTTTCATTAGGTTTCATGCCTTACTTTGGTGTTGAGTTTTATTCTTTACAAGTTCGGGAAACATTGCAAGCTTGTGCTATCACTTATAGACAAGAACAAGTTCTTAATCAATCCTTTCATGAAGTTTTCCAGCCTAAGTATGGTTATTTTCATCCCCAATATGATAATATTAAGCCTTTTCATGAGTTATATTATTCCTATAGCCAGCCTCCACAATATCTTTCTTCTCCTAATCAACCTAGCCACTCCTAAACTCCATCTCTATTTCAACCTTAAAAAAAACACTATTGGGATATGATAGGTACACATTGGAGCTTGATAATCTAAGAGGAAATGGTGAATACATCCCTAAAAATTCCATTCACAAGGTGAGAGATGCCTTATATTTGGTCAGAAAAGAGTGGGCACCTATTGAAAGAGCCAATTGGCAAAGGCTTACAAATGAGAGGCTAGATGTGAGTGGTTTGATTGCATCCTTAGAGGATAAGCTAAACATTCATGAGAGGTAGCCTCAATAATTATATAAACATCCATATTAACTTCCCCATGTCTTATATCAGTGATTTTTGGTCCCTACTCATAAGCCTAATCAAAATTGCCAAAGTCATCCTTTTCCAAATCAAGTGGAAGAAAGAGTTCAAAAGACTAGCCTTGTGTTTGAAGCAAACCTAAATAGAAAAATTGAGTTGAAAAATTAAAAAATAAAAAATCTATTTTATTATAAAAATAATTGTAATTTAATCCTTCATTTCCCTCTCACATTGCATCCCCACCACCTTAAGAAGAGACCTCTAATGCTAATATCCTAAGTTGGAGTAAGATAGTAAAATCATGGGGAAAGAAAGAAGATAGAAGAATTGTTCAGGATTGTGAAGTGGAAAATGAAGTTATCCCTTTACATGTCCTTCCAAACATTCCTCAAGATGCTTTTTTTTTACATGTCAGCCCTCATACATTCCTTATGCTCATGATGATTCCTATGACCTTCAAGAGAGACTTTTCCAAAAGAACCTAGCCAAGCAAATTGAAGAGTTGGAGTCAAGGATGAAGTTGCTAAGTCAAGGTGCGATGGAAGATTTAGACCCAAAGGAATATTATATGTCTAAACATACCCAATATAACCTCCTTCAAGATAGTTCCCAATATGATTTTGAGCCCTATGTTCCACCACCACCAACTACTTCCTCTTGTCCTCATCCCATCACCCTTTACCTTGATGGACCTATGGTGTGGGAACCAAAATAAGAATAGCTAGTTGAAGAAAATTTATAACTATTGCTTGAATAAATGCAACTCCTTGGCAGCCTTATTGGGCTAAGTCACAAAATTTAAAGATGCCTAGTCTTGGCATCACTAAAGAGGAGATGGAATATCTTTCAGCCCTTGGCAAACAATATTAGATTATGATAGTTGAGGTATAATTTGAAAGCCCCCAAAAGGTCCTAAGTGTTGAAGAAGAGGTGAGTTCTTGTGTTTAATCTCCTTGTTTGGTTGATATTGAATATTTTTTTCCTTTTGAAATAGAATAAATCTTGGAAGAAGAGCCTTTATTGATAGAAGCAAGTGAATAAGAGAAATCTCAATTCATGGCTGATCAAGAAAACCTCATGAGTGATTACGAGGAAGAGATTACCATAGGTACTCCCCTTGGTGAACAAAAGGAAAATTCTCAATATTTTGCCTCCATATTTGAGTGGATGTGTATCCATGAGGAATATGGCCAAGATTTGAAGAAAGACCTACATGAAGAATACTATATGTCTAATCATGAGGTTTTGAATGATCATTTCAAGATTAAAGAGGTATTGGTACTATATGGTAAAGAGGATAAGGATGATTGGCAGTTACAAATGAATTTATTTCAATAACATGAAGAGATTTGAAAAGTTGAGGGCTAAGTGTATGAGAAGGTAAAGGAATATTCTTCCATGGAGGACAATGACCAAGATTTGGAAGAATTTTCAAATCTATTTCGTGAGCTAGAAGAACTTGTAGCTGAGAGGAAGCCCAATCTTATTGAGAGCACTATGGAAGATAGGAAGGTATGCCTTGTTGAATCACCATTTGAAGCTATAATATAGGATTCACATGACAAGGTTGAGGCTATTTGGATGAAAAAAGAGTTCATTTCTATAGCCAACCTATTTGAATCTGCTTGGTTTTCAATGAACATCATGCCAATGAAGTTGGTAAACATCATGAAAAAGTTGGAGGCATAAATGCTAAAGGACAAGAGGATATATGCCTCATTAAATAAATTTTTTCATGAATCAAAGAGAGTCTCAAACATCCCTTTTGATATATGGGGAAGGTATGTTCATTTTTTATTATATATAGTAGTTTTTTCTTTGCTTCTCCTAAGTGTTTTGAGCACATGTGTGTGTGTGTCTTGTTGTTTTTTTTGCTTTGGTGTTTGTCATTTGATTTGTATGGTTGAGTTATTCATTAATTGTATTATCTTGGTCAATGGTAAATGGTAAAATTTATCCTTATTTGTCTCAAAATTTAGATAATTCCTAAGCTCAATGGACTAATAAGGCTACTGGTCTAGTTAGTATAGCAGGCATACTACCCCTATGAGTCACCAATTTGTTGATCAAATTTTACTTTTAAGTCAAATTTGGGAACCTATATGTAAAAACATAACTTTATAGGTATATAGGGAGTGTAGTATGTTATTAATGTCAAATGATGTTATAATATTCTTGGTCATTAGTTTTCTTAGTCCCTTTAGTCTTTTGGAGTCATTTTACAAGTTAAAAAGGTGCATTTAAAGATTTGTACAAGTTTATTGGGAATTTTTAAGGTTAAAAATATGATTTCATTCCCCATGTGTCCACTTTAGTCTTAACCAACTGAAATAATTAAAAAATGGTAGGTTTTTCAAAAGAAAAGGTAGTTTTCTAGTTAGAAGAAAAGAAATAGCACTTGTATGACCTCCTTCATAATTTTTCCACTTTTAAAATGTTTCAATTTGAATTTTAAGCTTCCAAATACTCATTAACATGATTGGTTTGATTTTTAAGTCTCATTTTGAGTCCAAAACCATTCTTCTCCTCTCTTGGCTTTCTAGACATACATAAGTGACCTGCAAGTTTATGCTTGGTATGGATAGATCAGGAGGTTTCAACTCAAACACCTTGGGGAGATTAAATTAAACTCAGATAACTTAATTTAAAAATAAGAATTTTTAAAAATTGTGGCTTGTGCTTTTTGAACCATCCTCATGAAGTTGACCTTATAAATGTACCTGTTAATATGTGCACCCCACGGGTTTCACCTTGGTTTGAGTAGATCTGTATAATATAGTTGATTTTATTGTTTCCAAATGATTTTTAATATGTTTAATAATGTCTCCCATACTTTTTTTATAGTTTCAAGGTGTTTGGATGATCCAAGTAGCTTAGATTTCAAGAGGGTACACCATTCAGTGTTACAGATAGTCTTACACCATTTTCAAAGTTTCTTACTTTTAAAATAGTTTCATGGGGTTTTTATAGTGTCATATATATTTTTTAATTATCCTCTTGACATCTTCTTCACCTTTCATCCTCTTTATATAAGCATGTTCATGATTTGTAGTCATTGATGCCCATACACTTGCAGTTAGCCATGGATAGTCATATACAAGTGATAGAAAGAGATATTCATGTTGAAAAGGATGTTTTGTATCTTGTTTCAATATTTTATCTATGTTAATAATGAATTTTAACGATGAATTTGAGTTTATCTGCCAATGGGGCCCTTTGCCCATCCTTCTTGCTCCATTCTAGACACCCCCTACCTATATACAACCAATAATTACCTACAAGAGACATTACTGACATCATCCTTGGGGGTAAAAATCTTGATATTTATATAATATATTAATATTTATATAGGTGTATTTCCATGTTTGATGAAATCATACAAAATTCATATGCATAGATAGTGCCCTATTGCTCAAATCCATTTCACTATTCGTGTACCAAAACATCCACCTATTGGTGGTTTATCAGGAGTCAAAGAACCATTTTTAAATGTTATCTAAGTGATGGAGATCATCCTAAAATACCCAATAAGTTATAGGGGACCCTATAATTCATTTTTGAAGTTCTAGGATGACTAAACAAGGTTAAAAGTCCTTTCCAAGATAGTGACTGAGTTTTTAGGACTCTAGTCCCCAAAAAGGCAAAAGAGAGGCCCATGATATTTTTAAAAATGTAATATAAAAAGGATAAAAAGTTTTTTAATTCATCCATCGACCTTAATTTTAATCCCCTATCATAGGGAGGACCCATGCCAAGTTTGAAAGGTAGAAAGCAAATGGATATTGGTCATTTAGAGACCCAAAGTTGCCAAATTATGACTAAATTCCTTCGATGATGTCTATAGTCATGTGAGATAAGTGGTTTCTCAAATAAATGAAACAATTATCAATGCATGATAGTAGGGTTATAATTTATATTTGTACTAGTAGACATATACTTTTCATGTGAAGCATAAAGAGGAACATTGAAGATGTTTTACACTTGCCAAAGGTGGGAACAGTCTGTACATTATAGAGAGTATACACTTAAAATAGTGCATGAAATAGTGACCCAAATTCTATGTCCAAGTTTTTTTTTATGACCTTTAAGGTGAATTAAATAGATATGGACTATCATGATTCAAGTAAATCCTCCAAACATCTAACATAAGGTCTAAATGAACTCATAGCAAAATACAGGTCAAAAAGGAGACTCCAGCATAGTCAACCATAAGTGACTGTATGATAAAATTTATGTAAAAAAATAACATGAATAGAAATATTAATACTTAAAATAACTTCCCAGTTCACTCTTATTCCTTAAAACAACTCTTAAGTGTCTAAACCAGGTGCTTCAACTTAGCCAATCAAAACTAGCCTAGTAGACAAGCTAGGGAGATGTGTGAAAACATCAAGTGAATGGTTTTTTAAGGTGTTCTTGGTGATTCTAAGGCAATTTATGTTATTTTAATTTTTCATCCACTTCCTACCTTGTATTTTTATGAGAAACTAAATCCAAATTTGATGACAAGTGTGCAAGGTGCATGAAAGGTGTGTTTTTTGGATTGCAAATGACGATTTCTCCTTTCTAGGTGATTTTAGATGACAATACCTAGAATAAATTCATATAGAATCATTTATAATTTCCTTACAGTTCATTCAAATCATCATACTTGGTCCCAATCAGTTATAAGGCATTCAAATAGAGCTAATCATGAACGCAATTTTTGTGAGCTAGAATGAGGAGTTTCTTGCCACTTTTCATGAAGTTTATGACTTGGATTGAAACTTGTATCTCATTAAATATCTTTACCTTTCATTTTTCATCCCTTATGCTTTTATCATGCACAAATAACTAATTTTATCATCTTTATGAGTGTTCTTGTAACCCTTAGACTTCTCTTTTCTTCTCTCCCTCTCAATTTCTATAAGAACTAGCCATTTTAGCCATTGTACTTTATGATACACCTAAGTATGGTGAATCCATACTAAAATGTATACCTTTTTATCAATACGACTAATAATTTTT
The DNA here is from genome assembly GCA_037957365.1 of Torreya grandis. Taxonomy (NCBI): domain Eukaryota; kingdom Viridiplantae; phylum Streptophyta; class Pinopsida; order Cupressales; family Taxaceae; genus Torreya; species Torreya grandis. The sequence goes on from JARHVA010005366.1 coordinate 853,475, forward strand.
ACCTCTTCTATGACTTTTTTTAATGTGTTCATTTAGAATGTTTGATTTTGCATAAGTGAAGACTATGAATTCCTTAGCATGTTATTTCATTCTGTCATCTATTTGAAGTTGGAAAGATTCTTCTTGCAGGGCATGTGAAGTGTTATAGGAAATTTCTAAGACTTAGTGAGTTATCATAGTCATTAGTGACCTCATAATCCTCCTATATAGTCCTCCTATCTTTGCACATTCATCCATAACCTCACAATGTAACATTGATGTGAGAAGATGAAGATTGGAGAAGTGTATGTTCATTTCATCCTTTGATTTCAAGTGTAAAATGCATATGTTTGGATGTCATCATGTTATTTGGTGTATCAACTCCTTTATATTAGTTTGACTTCCATTATCCTTCTCCCTTTTCACCCCGCAAGTTAAGTGTAGTTGCAATCCAAAGTGGTATATTAAGGGAGCTATCCCTATCTAGAGATTTACCTCATCCTTAGGCTACTCACAATCCTAGAGGTGTTTCCATTGTGCCACTTAGATGAGGATATCTTTGCCATCTCCTCAAATGGTGAAAATCCAAGTGAAAACACCTACATGAGAACTATTTCTAACATCATAAACATGATGTAAATTTCATACACATAGTCATCAACTAGTTCTTCTCTTCAATATATATAATGTTCACCCTTACTCTCCTTTTCCTCTCAACTATATACTCTTCCTCCACTTAGAGCCCCTTCTCACAGGTCTAGAAATCACCACAATTTATTTCACCTTTTATAGAGCCATCATGATTATTATATTTTTTGTCATCCATAATACTTGCCTTAGACTTGAATACATCTAACATAGCTCAATATTATCCATATAGGTTGGCCATATAAAATATGGGTCAAACTTAATGAACTACACCTTTCAATTAGGTCTTATTAGCCCTTATAGGTCTCATGGAGACCTGTTCACCCAATTAGCACTCCATTGAGTAAAACAAGAAAAAATGTCACTTTAAAATGAATAGGTTAACTCTACATTACCTTTTATTAATATTCAAATGATTAAAATCATCATTACACACCTCTACGTATGTTTAATCTACTCAAACATTAACCTTGTACACAAGAACATCGTGAACAACTAAATAATCAACTTTTAATCATCTATTCATATTAAATATGGATTATTCAAACCTAAAAAATCCATATATATCATACTTAAGGAGTATACATTAATATCCAGTAGCTAAGTCCCCTTGAAACATCCAAAAACTATCTGAATAGTTCAAAATATCCTTCTCAAGTCACTTCTAGGACATGGTCAAACACACTGTCAAATTTGGAGCTTAATAAATTTGAGTATAAAAAATTTCAAACCTTTTAACTAAATTCACTGGATGGTCCTTGAAGTCCTCTACAACTTTCATTTTTACTGTACCTTTGAATTCTTCTTAGATCAAAAGTTATGGCTCAAACACTGCAAATTGGTTTTTCCCTTTGCTAAATTCGAATGCCAATGGTCACACTTAAACCTCAAACACTTTGTCAACATCTCATGCCCTCTCATATCTTGAACTAATATTCATCAATAATCTTCCTTGAAAGTATATGGATCTTTAACTATGAAAAATAATAGTCACTTTGACCTCATCTCATACTCCCTAGCAATTTTGACCAAATACACACCATTGATCTCTGTGGATTAACCTAGTCTTTACCTTTTCTCACTATTAAACATCAAGAAATTATCATCATTTCAATACTTCCTAAAAATTTGAAATAAATTAACTCTTTTTATCTCTTTGAGAGTAGCCTAGACTTTAACCTACTAAACATCAAACACTTTGACCTATTTGATTCAATAAACATCATTGATCTGTATCTATATGAACACCATAGCATCGTTAGATCCTTATCTAGTCTTGGTCTTTAACTTAATGAATTTGACTAAGTATGGGAACATTTTATTCTACCTAGAAGGTAAAATTGTAACCTTAATAACTTTTGTTGTGCTCAATCGCATATCATAAAATTTAAACCATAATATCTTCTTTCATAATGGAATCCATCCATATATCAAGCTCCTCCTAAAAACTTCATGCATGTAAAATATTATACCATCAAATTTATTACTAAAATATACTTTAAATTAGTCATTAATTTTAGATTAATTTCATTTCATCGATCAATAATTTGATTAAACACTCACTGTTATATCTCCTTTGTGAATTTGGCTAAGTATGGGAAAATATAGCAAATTGCCTGGGAAGCCAACTTTGCATTGTTATATATTTTGATCTACTCACCCACATAACCTAAAAAATGTACCTTAGTAAATTGGAACTAATTTTATCACACCCATAAGATCAATTCCCTCTGTCTCATCCATACATGGCAATGGTGATGTCAGCAAATAACCTACTCAATTTTTTTATCATAAAATCAACTATGCCAACATGAACATAATGATGAATTGGATGAATACCATGCAGTTTCAAAATATTTCCAGTCACCCTTGACCTCTGATAGGACCCATCACACATGCTCAATACTTCAGACCCATCTCTAATCATGCCAAAACTGAAGATTAGCCAAGCTTATTTCAATCATACTAGGACAAACACACTGCATACTTTGTCATTGAAACTTAGACTATCAAGACACTTCATCCACTCATCTATACACCTCCATGACATCACTAACAACTCTAAAACAATCATGTTAAAAATACATACAAAACTCATTTTAATGACACATAATTAATAACTTCAAAAATGACTAAGACTTCTTCTTGATTTCTTGTTTTGATAATATTGACATATAAAACAACTATGCTATTGAATTTTTGATATGACTCTTTTAAAAATTTGAGATAAAATAATATAGTGACTCTGAAAGACACATCTAAATAAAATAATATGATTCCTTAATGACTAAAGAGCATTGACAAGTTAAACTAATAAATCATAAACAAAATAAACCTTTCAACTCAATAAAGACATTAACACTAAACACAATTTTATGATTATAAGACATGGAGAACATGACAACACAATGGCAAATACGAACTACATAACATTATGCTATGAAATAGAACAAAGCTTATAAAAGACATAGACTTAATACATATTACAAGTCCACTATTACCATGAAAACTTTAAATATTCTTGAAAGATTATAAAATAATAACCACTAAATACTAATAGACAAAAGACTAAATTTTATAAAGAAAAGTAAAAAAAATATACCATTGAATTTGCTGATCACTAGAAAATATAGCAGTTGAGTCTATATTGATCAAAGTGTAGGGAAGCTTATTACATGTATAATGCATTGATAGATTGGATGGATTGTCAAAGAGTAAGCCAATGCAATTTCCAAGAAATCAAATGAATCTTCTATATGATGAAACATCATAGAAGGTAGAAATGGAAGATTAGAGGTTTGTGGAGGATAGAAATGAATATTGGTGAAGCAGATCACAAAGATAATGAAAAAATATGTGTAGTATCTAATTTGATGTTATCATCAAGATTTGTCTCATTCATAGCTTTATAGTGAATAACATTCAAATATGATTGAAAATAGGTCACACATATATTTGATGTAGATCACTTTGACCCTAGATGTCATTGAGTGCAAATTTTACTGATGAAACTATATAAGCACATGTTGACACCATAGTTGTATATTGTGTAGAAACATCACATGAAACTGATGCCAATAATTTATCAAGTATACCATAGACTGATATGTCTAGTTTTGATGGGTTGTTGAGAGGCTTGAACACATGATCAAGAACATATAGAAATGCATAGAGGACATGATCAATAATGCATGAAATCTAGAAAAACCAGCTAGGATATGAAACATCTCCCTTCTACCATATTCTAATTTTGAATATCAATAAAAATATCTGAAAGCCCTTGGATCTCATGGTTATCCTAATCTAATACCACTAATATAAATTTCAATAGCCAAATTTAGAAATAAGCGATACACAAAAAATTTCAATTTCACAAATAATAATATTCTACTCTAATTCTCATTCATTTCACTCTATGATAAAATATCCAAGACATTACACACACACACACACACACACACACACACACACACACACACACGCACGCACGCACGCACACACACGCGCACACTCACACTCACACACACACTCACACACACACACACACACACACACACACACACACACACACACACACACACACACACACACACACACACACAAATCCCTCTAATTAAGCAAACTACTATTTAGATATATTATTACAACCCATTAACAATATATCTCAAATATATTATATTATAACTAATAAAATCTTACCATATTAACCATATGGTTACTAAAAAATAATTACTATTGACCTTTCCATAAATACTCAAACTCATAATGTAAAAGCTATATTTCCTAACAATAAGAAATAGTCACAAGATATAGTGGATGCGAGCCTTTTGGCAATAGGAAGGTCTAGGAACTAAAAGGTATAACCATGATAATTAATTTCCAAGCATACAAGAGTAAGGTGATAAATAATTCATAAATAGTGTCTACATCGCCCCTCTTTTATATAGTAATGAAATTACTAGTTTAAATAAAATGAAATGCATACCATGGTGTGTATAACACACCTTATCTTTGTGTGAGTCCCACTTTAGTGATTTTATAATGATTGAAATGCAACCAATAAAACATTGTAATCAGTGCATATAATATGGAATTGAGATAATTTCAAATTATTTAAAGTAAATACAACAAATTTAGGAGTACACTTGTGTATTGATGTAACCATCTGGTGTTTTAACAATTTTATTTGAAGAGATACTTTATTATGAATATTTTTTAGCATTTTTATGACATACCAAGTCCATGGATTGGTTCATAGGATAAATCAGTGGTCGATGTCAATAATAAATCCTTCCCTAAGTTCTTTTTTACCAAGTATTGGTGCATAGGGTAACTCAGTGGTTGATGTGGAACTGCTCCATAAAAAGGGGATTCAATGAAACTGATTCCAAATGATGGCTTAAGGTATAAAAACTATGATAATCTATTAGTACACCATTAATCCATTCAAAAAAAATTAAATGGTGATGGGATACATTCAAAAATAATGATTTACCATTACAAGCATATTGATATTAGTCTTAATCTAACACACTAGTAAAAAGAAAGAGCAAAAGAAAAGGGAAAAGGGAATCAAAGGACCTATTTCCATAGAGATGAATGTAAAGTTTCTAATTCAAAAAATATCATAGAAACCAATCCTTATATTCTCTATACCTAACATAAATCCATCTAAAAGATGGTGAGAGAGTCTAGGGAGAAGTTACTAAGAGGAAAGTAGACTATAACAACCATAAAAATGTCTAAGAAATATATGCAAGCATCCATGACACTTAGAATATCAATATATTAATTTTTTATTATCAATGGTGAGATTTCAATATCGATTCATCTACAAACTTCATTTTCGTAACAGAAAAAAAAGCATTATGCTAGAAAAACATGAAAATGCTTGGTCTACTAACTATGGAGAATCCAACCATGTCTTGTCCTCTAGTCTATGATCTAATATAAAGGGATCCAAACCTTATTATAATGAAAGAAATAATATTATATAGACCTCTAGTTCTATGTAGATCCTTCTAAAATTTTCATTTCCTGCTAAGAGCACAATTACAAGTAATCATCAATGTGATTGGAGATGGTAGTTGAGATTCTAACAGGCATGCCAACTCGACCATGCCCTTTCAAATACTAAATTGAAATATGGTATTAGAGGGTCATTAGTATTGTTTTGGGATTTCCATTTATACATGTTCCATGTAATTAGGCAACATCGATCTTGAAGGCTAAATTTGTCTTATGCTCTTTACTTTATCCCAATGCACACACCATGTCCATGACTCACATCCTATTCATTATTTTAGTTTAATTTGACCCTTTTTTTATTATTGTGCCAAATGAAACTCCTTTAATTACCTTATTTATCATTTTTTTTGAAGCTACAACTTAATTTTTCTATAGAATTGGATTCATATTGCAATCTTGACTTTTGATGATTTTTATGGCTAAATGATCCATCAATCTTAGTCACTTCATAGTATGAAATCATGACCACCACATGGCCCCTTATAAGCTTTAGATTATTATTATTTCACTAGGATTCATGACTTTTCCCTTTGCATCTGACTTTAGCACTTAGTAGTTTGTTGGCACTCCTAGGCTTTACTTTGTTATCTGCCTCTATCATTGTCTTAGCCACATGGCTTTGTCTTGGGCATCTAGGGATCTAAATGCATTTGGGATAATAATACCAGTACCTTGAGTTCCTAGGTTTCTGACAGGGTGCCAAATAACATATTATTAGGTCCTTGGGGTCACAGGACTTTGACAATGCTAATCAACTCCTTAGATTTTAAGTTAATTCCTTAATTCCCCTAAGATTATAAGCTTATAAAGTATTGAGTCTTTGTTATGGCCTTAAATAATTCATACTCCTAGGCTTATGATAGGGTGCCACGTGGCATCTTCATGGGGTCCTAGGTCTTAAAAAAGACTTACTCAATTTTCCAAAAAACTTTTGGCTCTGAAGCCATACATCGACAAGATTTAGATGTGTGAAATAATGGGGGTCTTGGGAATATTTTTAAAATATTTGAGAAAATGATATAAGTAAATATTTATAAAAACACTAAGTTTTTCCTAGTAAATTTTATGTGAGAAGTAGTCATTTAATATAGAAGTTGAAATCAACCATTCACATAAGATTAAGTTTTAAGCTAGAACAATCAAATGGGTGAATATTGAAGTATTATAAAATGAAATAAGAATTCATAGTCTTAAAATAAACCTAAAAGTTAGACATTAATGTTCATATATGAAACCTTAGACTATATTAAGTAAAATACAAAGGCATTAGAAATGGACACGAATAATAATTTATAACTTAGCATCTAGTAAACTATCAATCAAGAAGATCTCAACTAGACAAACCATCACAACCCCATATAAAAGTATCATATTATTGGAAAGTTGTTAATCATGTCATGATGATGTCATGAAGGTGTCCAAGTGAGTGGATGAAGAGCCTTGATAGTCTAAGTAACAATGACAAAGTGTGAAATGTGCTTGTCCTAGTATGCTTGAAGTATGATTGGTTGATCATCTATTTTGGCATGGTTAAAGATGTTTAGGGATAAGTATAGAGTATTGAGAATGTGAAAAACATCCATAAGATATTTGATAAGTTTTGAGTGCTTGTGTGAATGAGTGGATTTCATTTCATTAATCATTATTGTCACTTAGACATTTTGGGTCTAGTGACATAAAATGTGAGTAGATAGTTTGATGACATCATCATTGCCATGTGTGGATGAGTCAGGGGGAGTTGGTCATATTTTTATGATCACATTAATCCATAGTTTAATGATCTAAATATTAGGACATGTGACTAAATGTAGTCAAATATATGTGGGTGCAAAGTTGGGATCTAAGGCATTTTGATAAGGTTTTCTATGTTCAAAATGAGTTAAGTAAGCATGTCAATGATGTCAACATTCACACGTATGGAGGTTTCAAGAGGAAATGGTCATATGGGTTTGTTTATTATTATTTTTAATTATTATGAGATAAATATTAGCTTATTCACCTAAGTGAATCAAAATATATGCAAGTGCAAAGTTAGGCTCCTAAGCATTTTGATAGTGTTTTCCCATACTTAGACAAATTTGCATGAGGCAAGAAGAATCAAGTAAGCATTTTGATGGTGGAATATATCACATGTATGGATGTTTTATAAGAAGATGATAATATGGTTTTATTAAATTTTATGGAAATTTTATTTATGATAACTTTTAGGTCAAGCACTGGAGTGTGACAAAAGATATGCATGTTCAAAATTGGGCTCCCAGACAAGTTTTTGACATAGTTGGTTCTATGAGCAAATAAATCTGATTAAGATTTTTATGTATCTCACATGTGTGAGGGTTATAATAGCAATTTTTTAAATATTTGTATTATCCTATGTGAGGAGATCATACGGTCCAAATTTTAGAACTTTCAAGTGAGCGAGGCAAAATTTATGACTATGCAAAGTTGGCCTTCCAGGCATATTTTAATGGTCCCCATTCTTTGTCTATTTTACACGAATATAAATATCTAGACCAAATTAATAAATAATGGCTCATGGGAAATCACACATGCTATATCTATGGTGTGAAACAAGTCAAAGAGGTCAATGTCTTTCTGGTTAATGAAGGTAAAGATCGAGCTCTTTACAAAAGGATCAATGGAGTGTGTTTGTTCCAAAGACTCAAGGAGTGGTGAGATGAGGACAAGTGCTCAATGGTTAGTGGTATAAGTGATTATAATGAATTTAAGGGTTTTATGTGTCATTATATAATGAGTTTTAAGCTAGATATAATGGTGAGCATTGTTATTTAAAGCCTTGGCTGATCCATAGAGATTGACAGTGTGTATTGAGTCAACATTGCAAGATTGCATGAGATGAGGTCAACATGTTCAAGGTTTAACATTTGGCATTGGTGTAATGTACATTAAAGGTAAATATTTATATAATAATATTGATGGTGCATGTTAATCTGAGCATTGAGAACTTGAGATACGAGCATAGTGTTCCAAGTTTAACTATGACCGTTTGCATTTGAACATTTGAATTTACAAAGGAAAAACCAATGCTATATATTTTGGCCATATATTTTGATATATAAAAAATTTATCATGGTGTAAAAATAAAATTGGTATAGGATTATAATTTTCATATAAAAATATAAATGTTAAGGTCTAATTATTATAACAATCATAGTTATGAATGTTCAAAGTTTACTATGTGTTCAGGTGTATTCTATAAGTGACCTGAGAAGGATGTTTGAGATTGTATTGATGATATTTTGATGTATCATGTTGAATTAACTATTTTTTAGTATTTTATACTCCATGAGGATGATATATGTTAATTATTAAGGTTTTACCAACTATATATAATATGAACAAAGGTTTAGAAGTTGACTATGTATTCGTTCATAGTGACTGTGTGCACATAATGTTATTTGAGCAAATTATGCTTAAGTAGAAGGGTACTATGTTGGTTTTTAGTAATTAAGTGAGACATATAGAAAATATTAGATTCATCCATGATTTTTTAAGTGATTCTATTTTTTTTATGAAATGCAAAGGAGTGAATGGGTGCACATGAGACTTATAAGGGCTACAAGGGCCTAATTGATAGGTGTAGTTCCTTAAGGGTGATCCATATATGTTATGGCCAACCTATAAGTATTTTTTTGAGCCACATATTTAGTTTACATATGCCTTAAGGGATAAGTCATGTATAATGGTTGACCAAGGTGTTGATTATCATGTATGCTCGATAAATAGTGGAACTAAAGATGATGGTTTCTAGACTTGAATGAGAGACTTGGGAGAGATTTGAGAGAGGCTTGTGTGTGTGAATTGTGGATAAAATGAGGTATAGAGTGACTTTTAGATTATTTGAAGAGAATAAAATATTAAGTAATATTTATATGACCGATAGGTAATAATTATATTAGCAGAATAGTGATCTTGTAGATTAAGTATGAGGGAAGGTGAAGAGTGATAATCAGAGGTCCATCATCAAGTGTTGAAGACATCAGTTCAAAGGTGGATGTTTTCATAGTTATTTTTATGTTATTTTATCATCTAAGGTGGTATAAGCCTTCTTTTAAGGTGAAACTTGCTAAAATTTTGGTTTTTGTTACATCTTGTCTAGATAAGTGTTGTAACACATTATGGGATTATAGTCTCACTAAATAGGGATTTTAGTTCCTTGATCAGTTGAATTTGGTCTCAATTGGTTCTTGTTATTATAGGATAGTAGTCCAATTTTAGGTTACAGTGGGTTTTATCTCCCAATAGGTTCTCCCACATATTTCATTTGTTATGTGATTTATCTTACATTGTCTCTCTTGCTCATTGCTATGAATCATGTGTATGCTTCATGAATGCTTATGGTAATTTATTAATAACTTGAAAAATGATTAAAATTTAAGTTGGATTATTTGAACTCACTGATTCACCCCCCTCTCAGTGATTGTACCTCCAAAAATTGGTATCAGAGGAAGTCCTTTGGTAAAGGATTGACAACTTGAAGGTGATCCAAGGTATAATATGGGTAGTCATAAAATAGGTTTTTCTACTAAGCAAGCATAAATGTTCAATGGATCTAATTATTATTTTTGGAGTGCAAGGATGAGGACATACATTATATCCCTAAGTTTTGATGTATCCCAATTTATTATGGATGGCTATGTTGTTCCTATTACTCCTCCATCTAGTTTTATAGATAAGAAGTTGTTTGAGAATAATTCCAAGGCAATGAATGCTATCATGTGTAGTCTTTTAGAGACTAAATACACCAAGGTAAGCCATTGTAAATATGATAAAGCTACATGGTACAATATTCAAATCATTTTTTAAGGAGATTCAAAGGTCAAGCTTGCTAAGTTGTAGACTCATAGAAGGTAATTTGAAAGTCTCAAAATAAAGGAAGAAGATTATGTGGCATCCTTTCTATAGAGAGTTGATGATACTGTGAACATCATCAGAGGTCCTAGAGAGAATATTAAAGAGGATACTATAGTACAAAATGTATTAAGGTCTCTATCCCTCAATTTTGATCCAAAAGTATCTACTATAGAAGAAAGTCATGATCTTACTCAGTTGAAAATGGATCAATTGCATGGAACCCTTACTACCTATGAGATGAGAGTAAATGATGATATAACACCAAATATGGAAGCATCATTCAAGACTAAGATGAAACATGAAAATAAATTCCAAGGTAAGAAACCTAAAGAGGATGACATATCTGATCTTGACGAGGATGAACTAATTGCTTTGATTACTAGTTAAATAAACATAGGCTTAGGGAAGTATAAGGGTAAATTACAATTAAAATGTTTCAACTATGGAGATATAGGACATTTTACTCATAATTACCCTGATAAGCATGAGAATAATGTTGATAAAGAGCATGGTAAAAACCAAGATGAATACAAGAAGACTTACAGGAAGAAATGATTTAGAAAGTATAACAATAAGAAAAAGTCATTCAAGAACAAGAAGAGTCTCTACACCAAATAAGATTATAGCTCATTAGATGAGAGTGAAGATAGTGACTCAGAATATGATCATGAATATGATGGTCCTATTGAAAATGAAGCTATATTCATGATTGAGGAAGGAAGCTGATCACATTAGAAGGAGTCTACTTGGAGTGATTTAGATGATGATGAAGATGAGGTGGACTATGAGACTCTATTGATTAATGCTCTTAAAGAACTAAATATTGATAATAATATAAATAAAAATATTAAATATAAACTCAAAGATAATAAGCATCAATTCAATGTGTTTGAGGAAAAATTGGCTTAAGACTCTAGGGGCATGAGGGTGTTGTCATGTTTCTTAGTTCTATGTTGGAATATATGTCTAAAAGTATAAGAGATAAAGAAGAAGAATGCTCAAAATATGATTTTAATATTATGTATTTAAAATATGATTTAGATAAATCTATAAGAAACATGAAATCATTTGTCAAGTTTGATAAAAGTTCTAATGAGTTAAAAATTAGCAAGTGATAGATCTAGATTGGGTTTTGATGAAACAAAACTTTCTACTAGAGTTGACATGAATAGCAGTAAGATCAAGGTGGATCAATCTTTGAAGAAAAATCATTAGACAAGGAATGAAGGTGCTAGTAGAATGAAGACAAATTAGATCAGATAGCCAAATGCCATGAGTTATCCAAGATTCAATGGTAACTATTTCACATGTAATCAATTTAGGTATAAAACTAGAGAATGCAAGAGACATGTTATAAATGAGTTTGCATGGGACTATGATAGGGGTCATTAGTCAAAATTAGTGATAAAAATTATGTGATTCAATTGTCTTCATATGGGACACTTTGAAAACCATTGTCCACATACTATTGGATAAGTGAGTCTTCTTCAAAAGTGGGAGGTTATTTTATTTATCATGATAAAGGACATATTGAAAAATTATATCAAAATAAGGTATGAAAAGATATGATAATTAAAAAATGTATGGTTTGATACAAATGTGAACAAAGAGGTCATATTGCTAGATTCTTCAAGCAAAGGCAATCAAGTCAAAACAAGTTCAACCAGGTTCTTAGAGTGCAATGAATAAGGCAAGTTAACACACAGAAGGCAAAGCTGACAAGTATGATTCATGATGAGACTACAGGTCTAAGTAGTTTGTTTTCTATGGTGGATAATGTTTTACAAAATGAAGAGTGCCAAGGGATCTCATTATCTACTCATGTTGTGTATGAGGAGACCAAGCTCAAGGAGAAGATCAAGGTGTTGGTTGAATCTAGTCCTAAGGTATGTGTTGGGTGAATACTTTTTTAGTCATCTGTCTGATTGAGAAAAATAGGTCTTATCATCCACAACAAGGGTTATTGGTTGGCCTAGTGTGCAGGTTTACCACATCCAAAGGGGAAAAATCTCTCCTCTCATCAAGGGGAGGTTCCCTATATATATGCAAGAGCTATATACTATATAATAAGTAGAAAATAACGCTCAGGGTAGGATATACCATACATCTCTCCTTTTTAAAGATAATGTTAACAAATAGAGGAGAAAATCCTGGTGAAGACACTAAAGGCACTTCTCTTCTTTCAGAAGTGATCTTGCAGGGAATAGCAGGAGTTCTTTCAAGTAGTGATAAGTAACTAGTAACCAAGGGCGTAGTAACCAACAGCGTGAGATGCAGCACAAATTCTCCATCTCAACTGCCCAAGAGTGAGATATGAAGGACAATGAGGGCACAAAGTCATCCCAAGGTCCTTTACACAGAAACAAAATACGAAGGATAATGAGGGCAAAAAGTCATCCCAAGATCCTTTACACAAGAATAGAAAGAAAACACTCTAAAGACAATTGTGGGGGCACAAAGTCTCTCCAAAGTTGGCTTCAGGACACCTTCCTAATCACTTTCACTAGTTTTGCTTGTTAGACCAAATAAACAAGAACACATTCAGAAGATAGACATAAGAACAATCTCCTAAAATGATACAAGCTATAATAGCACAAAGTCAACAAGTTACTTGATTTTTCATTCAAATAAAATAATATGAACAACAATCTGAGCTCAAAGTCTCAGTATTCACCTTTCAATTTGGGCAAAATTTTTCTTCTATTAATCGGAATATCTCTTTAAAAAAATAAAAGAGATTACAATATATAGAAGCCAATAAAGACTTGGCACTTTATTTCATGGAATGGCACATACTGTGCATTCAATGCCTCGAATGCATTTTCAGTTCTGTCAGGGGGTTGTATTGAAATTAGGGTGGCCTTCAGGATTATTTCCTTTAGACAAAAGTCTGAAGGAGTTCCTTCACAAATTTTCCAGGGGATTTCCTTCCGAAGGAATTCCTTTGGTTGCTCAACCTTTGAAACGGTCCACCTTCTCCCCACCTACCCTCTATAAAGGCTATCTAACCTCCAAGGTTGCCTTTCAAAAAAGTTTCAATTGTCTATTTTGGCTCCTACATGACCTGCACAAGGGCACTTGTCCTTCGGGCCCTTGGAAGACCCCTTTAAACTTCTCGATTGAAAAAATGGCTAAGTGTTGAACCTATTTCTTTCCTGTAGAGTCCATAGAAGCCAACCTATAGAGTCCATAGAAAGGAGTTCATAGATCTGGGGGAGTCCATAGATGTGAGAAACTGGCCTACAGAGTCTATAGTTTTTGAGGCCTTGAGAGTTCATAGATTTGAGGTTGCCTATAGAGTTCTTAGTTCCAAGCCTACATATTCCATATATTCAAGCCTGCAAAGTCCATAGATTCAAGCCTGTAGAGTCTGTAGATTTCTAAAAAAGCTTGAGAAAAGAAGGATTTGAAGGCTCATAATAATTTTTGAAAATGGAAGAGAGGATTTTGGTCTGTTGAACCAAAATAATTCATAGGTTGTCCCAAAAATGAGTGACATTTTTAGGGACAACAACTAGCTCCAATTGGGGAACTTCCCTTAGTTAAAAACTCAGAACATATGAGGGGAGTAGAAACTAGAATCTCCAGTGCATTAAAGTATGCCATTGGGCTATGGAGTCATGCTACCCAAAAATAAAGGCTCCAAAAAATGAAAATGAAAAGCACAAAATAGAATGACAGACTATACAAATGTACATATGTACAGGTGAACTTATTTGATACTTCAAGAATTGAAGTGATTCAGACACTGCCCATTGTGAGACAATGAAAATGGAATTCCTTCCTAATAAACTAGTAAGAAATGATTTTTTCCCCAGAATCAATGATGGGTGAATAGAACTCTCCACTAGGAATCACATTTTTTGTGAACTCCTTTTAGCTCTCTCTTCTTGCTCCATGGCAAGACGTGGTCTTCAATCTGAAAACCATAACTCCTTGCTCTCTCTTCAAAGAGTTCCTTTTGCTAACTTTGGAGTACAACAATATGGTGCACTACCATAGCTTGCTATTTTGCTGGTTTAGTCCAGTACATGTTTTGATTATTAGCATCAAACTCCTGACAAACCATCAGCTCAACATTTCCTTTGGTGTGAAGGAGTTTGACATCTTCATCTTGAGTAGCTTTCAACCCAAGTAACAGAGATTCATACTTGGTAGTGTTATTGGTGTTGTTAAACTGCAACTCATGTGAAGGAGGAAGAATATCTCCTTGAAGAGATATCAACACCATCTCAGCTCTAGCACAGGTAGATAAATTGTTGCCATCGAATTCCCAGATCCAAACATCATTAGAAACTGATCTTTTATCAATTTTTTCTTCATTAGAGACAGAAGATCCTTTTTCATTTGTATTGTGCCCTACTAACTCTTCTAATGTCTTTTTTGAATCAATTTTCAGAATGCCACCTATAGGACTTTCATCTACAAAAACATGAACACCCTATATGGACAAAAAATAATCACCCCTACCTAAAGACTCAAATAGAATATGAGCTTCAGGTGTTGATGTTTGAGTGACAACATATTTTGCTTCCTTTTTAGGGAGCAATCTCTTCATGATGCCTTTGATAGGAATCCTTGCCTCAGACAGGTCCATGCTCAACTCTCCTCCAACATCCTTGCAGAAATTTTATCCCAGCATAATGTTGTATGGGGCTGGGACATCAGCCACCAGGATTGTCATCTTGATTCTCTTTTCCAGGAATGCTACAAAAGCAAATTGGGAATCCTTGATCTATCCCAATAGTGTCACTTATTTGTTCTCCATGGAGAAAAATCTACCAAATATTTTGGTCAGTGTAAGGCCAAGGGATTTAGCCACTTTGGTAGGCATGACATTGTCTAAAGCACTAGAATCAATGATGCAGTTGCTCAGCTTGTGACCATTTATCAATAGGGAAACATAGAAAGGCTCTATTTTCCTAGGGGCAGCAGGAGGATTAATGACAAAAAAAATTGGGATGGGCATGTTCCTTGGGGGATCATGAGTTACCTTTCTAATCTCTTGTCCTACAGGGATGGCTATATTCTTCACACATTCTACCAACCTGTCCAACTGCTCAGGGTTGACTTGTAGGAATTCAAATTCAGTCATTTGAATTTTGGTTTTCTTGACATGGTCAATTATGTCAAATGACTAAAATGGACTAGGAAGAGAGGATGGGAGTTTTTCCTTATGGTTTTTAGGGGGGAGGACTGATCTGTGAAGTTGAAGTAGAAGGTGCAGAGATGTTTGGGGTACTTACTTTTTTGGCAACCACTGGGTCCTTTGGTTGGAAAGGTAGAGAAATTCCTTATTTGGCAATTGAGATTGCAGGCTGAGCTCACTCTTCTATTCTTTCTTTATCAGCTTGTTGCACTAACTGATTCTTGGACCAGGTGAATACTGTGTATGATCCCTTGACTACTTCACCTTTACTTCTAGGTTCATCTTGGTAATTTAGGAAACCAATGTGGGAGTCACCAGCTGATTCTTCTTGATCCTCCATGAAGAGACCAGCATCATTTTCTTGATCAAACTCAGGTTGGAAAGAGAAATCATGTTCTATTTCCAAATATCCAACTGCTGAGTTGGTTAGAGGCACTTCAAGGGCAAGGTTCCTCTATGGGGGAGGAAGATGATTTGGTTGCCTTTGACTTCTGGTAGCATTGCCTTGATATGACTAGTTTTGAAATTTCCTCCTTGGCATATCCAAATAAGGAAGATTAGACATACCTTGGTCCACTTGTCTTTTCAAGGCTAGCAGTTTATTTACCAGCTTTTGCACCATTTGATCAGTGGTGCCTGTAGATGGGTACTCAGAAGATGAAGAGGATTTACCTCTGTTAGGACCTCTCTTTATCTTTCCTACCATGATAAGGTCATCTTCTACCTCAGTAGCCAAGTTTTGAGTAGCAATAAGGTCTATGTGTCTAGTCTGTCTCAACAAAAAGCTCACTTTAGGCAGCTATGAGTTGATGAAGCAACACTTGAGATTCTGAGGTGTCAGCTGGGCAATCATGGGAATCCTATGTCTCAGCTTGTCAAACCTAGAAATGAAGTCCCTCATAGGTTCATGGGGCTCCTTCTTCATCTGTGTGAGCTGGGCTAGTAAGGCATGTGTTTCTTTTGTAGGATTGAACCTTGCTTCGAACTTGGCTTTGAGTGTGTCCCAATCAGTTACTGACCTAGCCTGCAAATGGTAGAACCAGTCTACAATAACACCTTGTAGCATTTCCATGAAAATTTTGACTGCCATTTCTTCAAATTTCACTCCTATTATGCCACAAGCTATGTTGAAGGAAGTAATGTGTTCATTAGGGTGAACTCTCCCATCCCAAAAGAATTTAGGGAAATTCTTTCTTGAACTGCATGAAAGCTCATGTAGAGGTGGGGTCAAATTAAGTGGGCTAAAAGAGTTACCCCAGGGGCCTTAAACTGCCATGATTGGATTATGAAAAAGAGGGATAACAAATTTGGGTGAAGTATAGATAGGCAAAGCTCTACTAATAGTAGAAAAAGAAACTCTACCTTGTGGTGGTGACCTAGTAGGGGTAGGAGGAAGACTCCTAGTTCATTGAAGGTGAGGTTGTGGAGGAAACAAATCAAAATTGCTCTGCCACACCAAATCAAAAATAGGTTCAACCACACCTTGAAATTTCTATCTTCTTGTATAGCATGGAGTTGCCAAATTGTAGGATAAAAATGAGAAAGAACTAGCCCTGCTTCAGCTTGAAGCTTGAGGCTTAAAACTATGCATTCTATCCTAGTTAGCATGGGGGCATAGGAAGATGGTAAGGCTATAATGATAGTGGGTAAGACACAAAATAGAGTCACCATAGTCTATAATGGATAAGGGTAGGGACTGCTTCAATCTAAAAATTGAGGCTTCAGACTACACATTCATCCCCAATAGAGTTGCCAAAAAACTATTGGGTGAATATTTTGTTAGTTAGCTATCTGATTGAGTAAAATAGGTCTTATCATCCATAGCAAGGGAGATTGGTCAGCCCAGTGTGTAGGTTTACCACATCCAAAGGGGACAAATCTCTCCTCTCATCAAGGGGAGGTTCCCTATAAATATGTAGGAACTATATACTATATAATAAGCAAAAAATTACACTCAGGGGTAGGATACACCATCCATCTCTCTTTTTTTAGAGATAATGTTAACAAATAGAGGATAAAATCCTAGTGAAGACACTGAAGGCACTTCTCTTCTTTCAAAAGTGATCTTGCAGGGAATGGCAAGAGTTTTTTTAGGTAGTGCCAAGTAACTGGTAACCAAGGGCGTAGTAACCAACAGCCTGAGATGTAGCACAAAGTCTCCACCTCAACTGCCCAAGAGTGAGATACGAAGGACAATGAGGGCACAAAGTCATCCCAAGGTCCTTCACATAGAAACAAAATACAAAGGATAATGAGGGCACAAATTCATCCCAAGATCCTTTACACAAGAACAAAAAGAAAACACTCTAAAGACAATTGTGGGGGCACAAGTCTCTCCACAATTGGCTTCAAAATACCTTCCTAATCACTTCCACTAATTTTGCTTGTTAGATCAAATAAACAAGAACGCATTCAGAAGATAGACATAAGAACAATCTTCTAAAATGATACAAGCTATAACAACACAAAGTCTACAAGTTACTTGCTTTCTCATTCAGATAAAATAATATGAACAATAATCTGAGCTCAAAGTCTCAGTATTCACCTTTCAATTTGGGTAGAGTTTTGCTTCTGTTAACAAGAAGATCTCCTTAAAACAATAAAAGAGATTACAATATATAGCAGCCAAGAAAGACTTGGCACTTTGTTTCATGGAATGGCCCATGCTGTGCATTCAATGCCTTGAATCCATTTTTAGTTCTATCAGGGGGGCTGCGTTGAAAGTAAGGAGGCCTTCGGGCTTATTTCCTTCGAACAAAAGTCTAAAGGAATTCCTTCACAACTTTGCCATGGGATTTCCTTTTGAAGGAATTCCTTTGGTCGCTCAGCCTTTCAAATGGTCCACCTACTCCCTACCTGCCCTTCACAAGAGCTATTTGACCTCCAAGGTTGCCTTTCAGAAAATTTGCAAGGGTCCATTTTGGCTCCTACGTGTTGTCCATAAGGGCACTTGTCCTTCAGGCTCTTGGAAGACCCCTTTGAACTTCCCGATTGAAAAAATGGCTAAGTGTTGAACTTGTTTCTTTCTTGCAAAGTCCATAGAAGCCAACCTGCAGAGTCTGTAGAAATGAGTTCGTAGATCTGGGGGAGTCCATAGATGTGAGAAACCAACCTACAAAGTCCATAGTTTTGAGGCCTTGAGAGTTCCTAGATTTGAGCTTGCCTGTAGAGTTCATAGTTCCAAGCCTATAGAGTTCATATATTTCTAAAAAAGCTTGAAAAAAGAAGGATTTGAAGGCTCATAACAATTTTCAAAAAGGGAAGAGAGGATTTTGGTCTATTGAACCAAAATAATTCATATGCTGTCACAAAAATGAGTGACATTTTTAGGGACAATAGTATGTATGGATCCAAGTGAACATTATGTTTTTTTATAATCATGTATCATGCAAAGAATATCAATTATTTTTGCCTAATGATTAGGTTCCCAGCCACAAGGAAGATTTTGAAGATGAAAAGGTATGTCATGAATCTTTGTTATCTCCATGTATTGTCAATCCAATTATAGAATAAAAGGAGAATGATTTATTGTTTGATTTGTTACTTCTCTTAACCCTAAGAATAAGAATAACTATAGGTATTAGATGGCCAAGGAGGAGAAAGAATATGAGGAGTTGTGGGTAACTCCTAGTTTCACATTGTTATAAGACTTTGTGAAGTGGGTGTCTCTACCTATGCTTCTTATGATACATATTTTATTGTGGAGAAACATTTTTTTGTTCTTAAGATGATAATTCTAATCGGATAATGTATTTGGTTAAGGGGGAAAAATAAGTTCATGATCTTGCTCTAGATATTTGTGAAGGAGCTATTATGTAGGGTCAGAATGGGTATATACATATGGCATAATGAGATTGATGAAATGTCAATAATATTTTGATGCTTTTAAATGTCTATATAATCATTTTTTATGTTCTCTAGGTTCTTTTGTGGTTTGAAGGTATGTTTGTGCTAATTGAATATTTTTGAGTTCTCTTGGTTTTCTCAATTTTTGGCTTAAGGGCAAGTAGGCCTAAAATGGGTTATAGCAAGTCTATGTTTCCAAAGGTATGGTGGATTAATTTTTTGGTCTAGAAGTTTGTGGTGACTATCTTTAGGTGTGTAATAAGTTTCAAAGGTGTGTGTTAACTAGAAGGAGGTTTATTGACTTTGTTTGTATTAAGATTCTATGGTTTTAGGCTATGCTAGAAAAGTAGTTTGTATTATGAGTTGAGATTTGAGGATTATTAATAGGTTTAATGGGCCAAATGGGTTTTCAAAATAAGATTCACATATATTTTAAGTTTTTTGGTTCTCAAGTTATTCAAGATTTTATCAATATGGGGCTAATTGGCTAATAAGTTTATAAATAAAGTATGTTGCAGAGGATGATATTGGTGATGAAAATTGGTGTACTTAAGGGGAATATGAGAGTGATCTAGATAAAAAGTTTTAGGTCTTGAATATGTGCTTACTAAAAATTATGGGATTTATAAATTCCAAGTAGGGCTACAAGGAGGCTAGACATGCCTAGTTTGAAGAAGAGTGTTTTTTTCTTAGTTTATCTAAAAGAGAAAATTATGTTTATTTTAATGGGATTTCTCAGGTTAGTTGAAGAGTATGTTTCCTATTTGATTATTGGCATGATTTTCTATTGGTGGTTGTTATGGTAGCTTGAAAGAGAAGGTTATTAAGATTATATGTTGGTTATTCATGGTGTGTGGAGATATGAAGATGCTAAAAAGGTGAAATGGCTCAAATATCTTAAGGGGAGTCCCTCTGAAATATTTCTTGGTGAGTTCCATCATATTTCAGTGGTTTTTTTGTGTTATTTCTTCATTGATTGATGTGTTTGGTTGAAAAGAATGTTGACATGGAGCAAGAGAAAGTTATCAAAACAAGAAGTGGTAGGCTCAAGGTAAGGGGGAGTTTGTATCATCTTTTCAAGATGGTCCCCTCATGTTGGTAGTCTTTTCATGTCCTCAGAATAAGTTGGTGCCCACTTTGTCATTGTGTCAAAGGGGGAGAAAGTTCTTATTGTGAGAGTGCTTGAAGAGAGATGGAAGGTGAGTTGTATATTGATATATATGATGGTTGTTGGCATCAATGATAAAGGGGGATATTTTTGGATATTTTAAAATGATTTCATGATGATGTCATGAAGGTGTCTAGGTGAGTGGATGAAGAGCCTTGATAGTCTAAGTAACAATGATAAAGTGTGCAATGTGCTTGTCCTAGTATGCTTGAAGTATGATTGGTTGATCTTCTATTTTGGCATGGTTGGAGACATTCATGGATGAGTATGAATTATTGATCATGTGAAATATTTCACTAATATGTTTTATAATCTTTGAGTGCTTGTGTGAATCATTGTTGTCATCTAGGCATTTTGGGTCTAGTGGTGAAAAATTTGAGTAGGGAGTTTGATGATGTCACCATTGCCACATGTGGATGAGTCAAGGGAGTTGGTCATATGGTTGTGATCACATTAGTCCCTAGTTACTATGTTCTAAATCTTAGGTCATTCCCATAAATGTATTCAAATATATGTGGGTGTAAAGTTGGGCTCTCAAGTATTTTGATAGTGTTTTCTATGTTCAAATTGAGCCAAGTAAGCATGATGATGATGTGGAAATTCACACACATGAAGATTTCAAGAGGAAATTATCACATGGTTTTGTTCATTATTGTGCCTAGTTTTTATGTACTAACTTTTATTTTATGTACTTAGTCACATCAAAATATGCAAGTGCAAGGTTGGGCTCCCAGGCATTTTGACAATGTTTTACCATACTTAGCCAAATTTGCATGAGTCAAGAAGAGATAAGTAAGCATTTTGATGGTGGAATATCTCACAAATGTGGAAATTTAAAGATAAGGTGATCATATGGGTTTATTAATTTTTTTTCCTAGTTTATTTTCACTAACTTTCAGGTCAAGCGCCAGAGCGTGACAAAAGACATGCATGTTTAAAGTTAGCCTCCTAGACAGGTTTTTGACATAGTTGGCTCTATGAATAGATAAATCTAAGATGATAATTTTTATTTCATTATGTATCACATGTGTGAGGGTTATAGGATCAATTTTTTATATGGTTATATTCTCCTATGTGAGGAGATCATATTTCCCAAATTTAAGAACTTGTGAGTGAGCAAGGTAAAAGTTATGACTATGCAAAGTTGGCCTTCCAAGCTTATTTGAATGGTCCCCATACTTAATATATTTTGTAAAAGATAAATATTTGGAAAAAATGAAGATATAATGGTTCATAGGAAATAATAAAATAAATATCTATGGTGAAAAATAATTCAAAGAGGTCAAAGTGTTTTTTGGCTAATGAAGGTATAGATCAAACTCCTTAAAAAAGGATCAACAGAGCATGTTTGTTGTAAGGACTCTAAAAGTAATGAGATGAGGACAAGTAATCAATGGTTAATGGTATAAGTGATTATAATTTATGTGAGGGTTACAAGCTTCATTATCTTAGGAGTTTTAAACTATATCTAATAATGAACGATGCTAGTTAAAAACCTAGTTGATCCATAGAGATCGATGGTGCGTATTGAGTCAACATTGCAAGATAGCATGAGATGAGGTAAAACTGTTCAAGGTTTAATGTTTATAATTATAAAAGTATATGTTAAATGTTGAGATTAATATAATAAAATCAATGGTGTATGTTTAATTTGATCAGCAAGGACTCAAGATGCGAGCATAGTATTTGAAGTTTAACTATGACCATTTGCATTTGAATATTTGAATTTGTAAAGGAAACACTATTAGAATTTATGTGAGGGTTACAAGCTTCATTATCTTAAGAGTTTTAAACTATATCTAATAGTTAACGTTGCTAGTTAAAAACCTAGTTAATCCATAAAGATCGATGGTGCGTATTGAGTCAACATTGCAAGATTGCACAAGATGAGGTCAACATGTTCAAGGTTTAATGTTTAGAATTATAAAAATATATGTTAAAGGTTGAGATTAATATAATAAAATCAATGGTTTATGTTTAATCTGATCAGGAAGGACTCAATATGTGAGCATAGTATTTGAAGTTTAACTGTGACCATTTGCATTTGAATATTTGAATTTATAAAGGAAACACTAGTGCTATGTATTTTGGCCATATATTTCAATATAGATAGAATTTTCTTGGTGTAAAAATAAAAGTGGTATAACATTCTAATTTTCATCTATCAATATAAATTTTAATGTCTAATTCTTATTATAGTCATAGTTATGAAGGTTCAAAGTTGACTATGTGTTTGTGTGTATTTTGCAAGTGACGCAAGAAGGATATTTGAGCTTGTATTGATGTTATTTTGATGTCTCATGTTGAATTATATATTGGGGAGTGTCTTAAACTCCATGAGGATGATATTTTTGCATTATGAAATTTTTACCAATCGTATGTAGTATGAATAAAGGTTTGAAAGTTGATTATGTATTCATTTATAGTGACTATGTGCACATAATGTTTTTTGAGCAAATTGTTTAAGTATAAGGGTACTATATTGGGTATTAGAAATAAATGGGGATATATAGATCATATGGAATGTGTCCATTCTTTTTTATTGTTTTTTATTTTATTTGATGAAGTGCTAAAGGAATGAATGGGTTCACATGATATTTATAAGGGCTACAAGGGCCTAAATGATAGGTGTAGTTACATAAGGGTGACCCATAGATGTTATGACCAAAATATGAATATTGTTTTGATATATGTATTAATTTGAGATAATAATTAAGGTCTAATTCATGTCTAATGGTTGACCAAGGTATTGATTATCATGTATGCTCTATAAATAGTGGAACCAAAGATGATGGTTTATAGACTTGAGTGAGAGACTTGAGATAGGCATGTGTGTGTGAATTGTGGAGTGAAGGAGGGGTAGAGTGACTTATGGATGAGTTTAAGAGTATAATAGATTTAAGACTATTTTTATGACCTATAATTCATAATTCTATTAATATAATAGTGCTCTTATAGACTAAGTATGAATGAAGGTGAAGAATAATAATCAAAGGTCCATCATCAAGTGTTGAAGGCATAAGTTCAAAGGTGGATGTGTTGATAGGTGTTGTTGTGTCAGATCAACATCTAAGCTCTTGAAATCTCCTTAAGAGGTGAAACTTGATAAAATTTTGGTTTTTGTTTTAGTTCAACCATATATGTGTTATAGCACCTTATTAGATTTTACTCTCACTAAATAGAGATTGTAGTTCCTTGATCAATTATAGATAGTCTAAATTGGTTCTTTTTATTATAGGATAGTAGTCCAATTGTAGGTTCCAGTGGTTTTTCTCCCCAAAGAGGGTTTCCCACATATATTATATGTTATGTGATTGATCTTGCATTTTCTCTCTTGCTCATTTCTATGATTGATGTGTATGCTTCATGAATGCTTATGGTAATTGATTAAGAACTTGAAAGTGATTGAAATTGAAGTTGGATTATTTTAGCTTCATCATTCATCCTCCCCAACTTAGTGATTGTACCTATAACACATATAAGAAGAGAAGGTTTTCATTTTTAGTTTGAAAATGGGGCATGTTGATGAAGGAAACAAAAAATGGTGACCCTTGCTAGTAGATAATTAGTATCTAAAGAATCCATTATCTTCTATTCTTGCATCCAAAGCACAAGCATTAAATTTAAATTATTAGTTAAGATAAAATTTTAAGGATAAAAGTAATAAGTTATATCTCATCATGTGGCATACTTAGTTTTAATCCCATCAAAATCCATCTGTGTGTGATCAAGTAATTAATTTTTTTTGTTTACAAGCACACAAAATATTTCAAATTTGTATAAACAACCATAAAATATGAAAGGATAGATTTTTTTTTTGGCATGGGGGAAATGGATTGGGAATTAGTCTGCTAATAGATAGGCATCTATAACCTTAATATAGATACCTTTGGTCCCTTACAAAGGCCTTGCTCCACTACTAGTCATGTTAAAAAGCCTATGATGGAGGTTACCGAGATCACCATTTCAAAGAATATTTTAATAATTTGTGCTTTGGCTAAATTATTTGGAAATGATACTTTACATTTTTTATATTCTGAGGGTTGGGGACTAATCCATGGGTTTAGGGAAAATCATACAGTTTGTGATTAGTTAAGATGAACCCAAAAAAGACAATGTTAAATTTTATTTTGATGTTTAAATTAAATATATAGATGGATTTAAATGAGAAAAAATTTGAAATCCACACATTCTATTTTTAATCATTAGCCTTTAAAAATATTAAAATACACAAGATAATCATAACAATTCATATAAGTGTTCAAGAAAGGTTTTCATTCATGTTCTCTAGTGCCATTGATGTTATCCATGTAATATGCCTTTAATTTCATTTATTTGATTAACAGGGGAACCTTCAAGCAAAAAAATAAGTAATAGACAAAAGAAAACAATAAATGAAAACTAAACTAATAGTAAGGGATGGGAAAGAAAAATTTAGAAAGCAAACAAGAAAGGAAAAGATAAATTATTCATATAGTTTCTTTCAGGTAAGACTATGTTTGAATTTAGTTAGACACATTTGTTAAATTATTTTGATAATGATAAGGGGACATGTATTTATTCTTGTGCTTCCCTCTACACTCATGGAAACTACCCCATAGAGATTTATCAATATTATTTTTATGAAAACTAAACAAATTTTGATTATGAAACTTAGCAATGAATTTACATTTAACTTGCATAAAGCATTTGGGATAATTTAAAGAGAATACGTAAATCTAAAAATTATACTATGGAGAGAGGAAAGGGTGGGAATTATTATATAATATAAATAACTAAACATCCAAAATGGTAGGGGTGTCACATTTATTATAGCCAAAAGATGAACTGGTTAGGAGTTGCTCTTGGAATGCAATGGATGTTATGGAAGCATCTTGATTTTCATATTCATTGATGAGGAATAATGGGAATGGTTCTTCCTATGTCAATGATCTCTTGGATTTTTCATCTATGGTAGAGGTATGTAGATAATTTCATTGAATTATTTAATGTTTAGGCATGACTTGTATTGACATACATCCCATGTCCTTGACCTCTACATTTATAACTTTGCCATTTTATTTGGATGTAAGGCTGCCTAAAGTGGAAGATATTTTATTATTTATTTAGTCAATACACTGAGCTCACATAAATATCCCTCTTCATCTTTGGTTTTTTATTCAATCTCACCCACCTTCAATGATAGACTAGGAGAGATGATTCTACTATTATGTTTCTTACCACCTTGAATCAACCTTTTAGTTGGAGAGGGAGCAACATAAGACAATAATGCTTAAGATACATATCATGCATCTTCCACACCTAATGGATTTAACTCATAAAATTCATATTTAGTATTATTATAGGAGATTTAGGATTTACCTATTAATTAGGTATCTTGCATTCTATTTTGTCTTCTTTTACTAGGTTATTAAAGATAGCCACTACTTCCTCATCATCTGAATCATCATCATTGTTCTCCTGGATTAACTCAGGCATTATATTTTAGTAACTTCTTGAAGTGAATGGCACATAATTATCAAAATTATCAAAAGACACTTAACTTATAAAAATAATAAAAATATCATATTGATTACATACTAAATTGATAGAGGTACATGCATTAGTGGAGCAAGCAGGGTCATCATTCAATATAAGGAAGTTCACTTGATATCACATCTAAGGTAAGTCTTGGGAAAAAATTTCATTATGAAATGAAATTTTATTAATGGAATGAATCATAGTAAGTAAATCATAGGATTTTGAGGGTGAACCTCTAATTGTTCCCATGGGTCAAAAAAATTAAAGCTATGATCATGAGACATGGATTGTCTTTCAATGATGAAAGTTATTTGGTATGTCGACACTAGGGATGTGAGAGATAAAGGATTCATCTAAAAAAACATAGCACTAAGGGGAATATTTTTTTGTCATAAATCTCTATGGATACTACTTTTGTCTATAGGAAAGGGTCTTTAAACCTCATATACAAATGTTGAAAGTGTTGCTTGAAATCACTCAGACACTCATTATGTTTCATAAGGACATAGAAACTTTTTCATATAGGGAAACATGATTTATGATATATGTAAAATTGATTATGAATAAACATTAAAATTTAGCTCATGTGGTTATGCATCCATCTGGCAATCCAATTTACTAGTCATATGCATCCTTATCCAAAGATTAAGAGAAAATGTTACAAGCCATATCTTCATGTTGGATTCAAGTCCTAATGATGGAATCCTCAAAAACATGAATGTGTTGATCTATATTTAGGATTCCACCATGTGTGTGATTTAGTAAAAATGAACCAATATTATTAGGTAAGTCATGAATGGGTGCTGGGATGTTTACTGGGCAACTATGCCCACCTAACCATGAAAAGGACATGGGACTAGATAGGTAATGAATAAAAAGTTTCAATAAAATTTTCACTAAAGTTTATTCACCTTCATATAATTCCCTCCTTATATCACTAATCTATTCATGGGTCTAATGATACAACTTCTAGGCATTTGGAGGCGTTAGGCCCCAATTTGTCCTAAAAGGAGGGATTTATTTCAAGAATAAAACCTTCCCCAAGTTATTTATTACTAGGTCTTAGTATGTAGGGTAGCTCAATGGTTGATGTGAAACTAATAAATAATGAGGGGATTCAATGAAAATGGATACATATGTTGACTTCATCTATAAGCACTATGAGACTTGATTGTTCCACCACTAATCTATTCAATAATGCTTAAATGGTGATAGACTACATTCAGTAATCATAATTTAGCATTAAAAGTGGATTGATATTTTCATTAAGATAATAAAATGTTAAAAATAAATATCAAAATAAAATAAAAAAGGGAAGACAATGCCCTTCTTCCATTGAGATGATGTTGAACTGTCTAATTGAACAAATCTTAAAGAAATTAGTATTTAACTGAGCTAAACTTAGCACATCTCCATATAAAGGATAGTGTAAGACTCTTGGGAGAAGTTATTGAGAGGAAATCATACCATAACCACCATAAAAATGATCAGGAAATATATGTGAGCCTCCATAATACATAAAATATCAAGATATTTCTTTATGATTAACAATGGTGAGATTTACAAAAACCATTCAACTACAAACTTCATTTTCATAACATCGAGGAAAACACTATGATAAGAAAGCATGAAAAATGTTTGGTCTACTAACTATGGAAAATCCAATCATGTATTATCCACTACTCTATGATCTAATCTAAATGGATCCATCTCTTATTATATTCCAAGATCTGATCTTATATATATCTCTAGTTCCATGGATCTCCTTCTCAAATTTTCATTTCACATTCATGGGGTAGTTACAAGTAATCATTAATGTGATTGGATATGAAATTTAATATTATTATAGACATGCCATCTTGACCATACTCTAACATATAATTAATTTCACTTTGGTATTATAGTGTCATTTGGATTGCTTTGAGATTGCCATTTAGACGTGTTCTATGTATTTAGGTGGCATGTCTCTTGATGGATAAATTTGTCTTATGCTCTTTGTTTGATCTCAATGCACACACTATGCCCATGATTCATGCCTTATTCATGATCTTAGTTGAATCTACCCCTTTTTATCATTATGTGAACTTCAATGCCTTGAATTCCATCATTTATGATCATGTTGTTACACTACAACATAATTTTGTTGTTGAATTGGATGCATAGTCCCATATCATATTTTGATGATTTTTAAGGCCATATTAACAATAAATATTAGTCACTTAATCTTATAACATCACCATTAATACATGGCCCCTTCTCAACTTCACATTCCTTTTATTTCACTAGGCTTCATGACTTCTCCCATCGGGTCCTACTTATGTAGTTGGTAGTCTATTGACACTTTGGGTTTTACTTTTTTTTCTACCTCTATCATTATTATAGCCATGTGGATTATTATTAGGCATCTTAATATCTCCATAACCTTGGGCTAATGCTTCTGATTCCTTGAGCTCCTAATTTGATCTTGTAATCTCTTCAAGCTCCCAGACTTCTAAGAGGGTGTCATGAGGCATCTTATTGGGATTTCAGGGCTATGGGTTTTTAAAAATTCCAATTAAATTATAGGATTATAGGTTAATACCTTAATTCCCATAAATTTATGAGGTTCTGAGGTCCTGAGTCTTTGTTAATTCTTTCAAGCGGATATGGTCTCAGGCTTCTAGGAGGGTTCCACATGTCAACTTATTGAGGCCTTAGGGATTTAAAAAGAGTATCAGTTTTCGAAAAAGATTTATCTCTGAACCTATGTGTCGATGATATTTGGATGAAGGAAATAATATATGGGTCTTGGGAATATTTTTAAAACCTACCAAAAACTAAGAAAATCAGCTAATTAAAGATTTCTAAAAATACTAAATTTTTCGAAGTGATTTTTATGCCAACAATTAGTCTAATAAAATATTCTAAAATGAAATAAGATTTCATAGTCTTAAAATAAACCTACAAGTTAAACATTAATGCTCATAGATAAAATCTTAGACTAAATTGAGAAAAATGTAAAAGAATTAGAAGTGAGCAAAAATAGTCATTTGTAACTTAGAATCTAGTAAACTTTGAATCAAGAATATCTTAATAATACAAACCATCACAAAACGATAGAAAAATATTAGATAAGAAGAGAGGTTCCCCATTTTTATTTTGAAAATAGGGTGTGTTGGTGAAGGCAAAAACACTTTTGAGCTAAGATTATGACAAATGTAAAACCTAGAAGTGTAAATATATATAAATATCCGAGGTAAATTTTTCCCCAGTTGTTTAAACTATTTTTTTCCTTTTTGTATAAAATAACCTACTTAAAAACTTAAAATAAGATACAGGGTTTTTAAGACTACCTATGATTACAAAGGATCCACACCATTTATTCTACAATGTGAGAACTCTTTTTTTGACTTGGAAGGATTACCTACACAAAATAGACAACTACAAAAAGATTGATTAATATGATATATGAGTGAGCTCCCTGGTATGAGACCAGTCCTAGGAAGTTGTACACTTCCTTATAAGCATGTCAGCCCACTATCTTAGCACTCAAGTGGATAAATATAATAAATGAAATTACAATCAATCATATAAAAATATAGATAAGATAATAAAATGAATTAATATTTAATCTACATTCATTGGATGGATATTATTAAATCAAACATTCCAATAATCTTTATCAGTGTCCTCTTCAACTTAAATTACTTCTAGTTAATCAACAATGGATTCTAAGGTGGGGGTGAACACAATAACACAAATGCCTAGTTTAAAAGAAATGTCACTTTGGTCTAAGAAATAAAAGTATGGAAAAATCTTAAATGGTAACCATGTCATGAATAATTCCAAGTGGACTCATCTACAAGAAGCCCATGACTCTAAAAAACAATGATCAATGTCGATTTAGGGAATCAACATTGATTATTTTAGTGTGGACAAGGCTCTAAGGATAAAGGCCTAAAATATGGTTTTAAGAGGATTTAGGATGATTTTGGGATGTCTTAGGATGGCCAAGTATATTATAACATTTATCATAGGGATACAATTAATTATAAAATAGCATGCAAACAAAATAAATTGTTGAATGAATTTGCTAAAACAAATGACAGAGTAACCTTTATAGTACTTCTAACATGTGGTGGACTACAAATTTGATAGGATTATTCTTGATCTACGAATGGGTGTGGATGAGTTAATGTAGGTTTAAAAGCTTCTAGTAAATGAATAATTTAATAACTTATATTCTAGATGAATTTCATTAGCATTATGGTGAAATTATAAGCACAAAAAATCAATCTTTTTCCCAGGGGGATTGTGTTCAAATCAACATCGATTCAAAAGAATATATGTTGATTGTGAGAATTGGAAATTATTCTAGGCTAAACTTACCAAATTTATTGGAGTGGGTTCAACTGAGAAGTCAAATTAATCCCTGAGTTATTTAAATTATTTCAAGAATATGAGGGGTGTAATGGGTGGTTAAAATAACTTATTTTATATTCTGATTTGGGTAGATTTATTTAGATTTTGTGGTAGGTAACTAGTTAAATAAATTTACTTAATTGGAATTAGTTAATAAAAATTAATTATGTAGGGTAAATGGTAATTAGATATTTACATGGGGTGAAATAAGAATAAACAAGAAGGGGGATATAATACCTAAACTAGCACAAATATTATTGTGTGAAATCCTAATGCCTACATTTGCCCTTTTTTTTGGAATGGTTTGTAATAACATTTTGTGAGACAAAAACTAGGAGAAATCTAACACTCTAGGATTATATGAGTAGGTATCCCCATTAAATTAGGAGCTAGTGAAGGATGATGAGGTAGAGATGGGTTTGAAAATGAGGTGGTAATGGAGAAGGTAGATAGAAAATGAGCATCCAAGAAGTAAGGATAACAATAAATTATAATTTTACACCAATAAGATATAGGATATCCAAATAGAAATGCCCCAAGGTAAACAAGTAATAGATTACCATAATTACAAACAACTGGGCTCAATGAAAGGTAATCAAGAGGAAAAAGGGTAGGATGGCCTGAATAAAGCATCTGGTGTGCTTGGTACATGTGTGCTACCTAGAGATAGTTGCTCTCAAGATGAGGTACAATTTTAGGATATGTAGGGGATGTCAGGTACCTAGAACATCAAACATGCTCTGATACCAGTTGTAGGGGAATCCAAGAACAACACACTTGTTCTGATCCCACTTGTTAGGATCTTGCTCCTCAGATAGAGCACAATATGATTACCAAATATAAGCAATTAAACATGCAGAAATAACCAGAAATACAAGTAACTAGAATTCACCAATAGCACAGAATATGAGAGACAATACACTATCTTGTATTAACACTTTGTACAGAAAAGAATACAATAAAGAGCCGCCACACTCTTCCACCTTACAGAGGCTTCCCACACCTCAAGTGTATAGTAATTCTTCTTCAAAACACTCTCCTACCAAAAACGGTCCCAACAACCAACTCACATATAGAATTGGTGTTCACCTCTCCAACCAATCAGTAATAACCCTGCCAGTACACCAAGCACTCTATAATACTTCAAGTTTATCTCCCATGAACCTATAACCTGCAATTCAACAGACCATACTCACACATGTAGATCTCCTATGAGATTGCAACAACCTACAACTCAATGATCTTACAATGGAAGGATCTTCCTTGCCTTCCTTTCTAGCTCATCTATGGAACTAGGAGAAACATACACTTTGTTCTCTACCATAGCACACTTTACAATACATGCCAATGGGTCTATAAATAGATCCCAGACTTAAACAATAACTTAGACTCTTAATTTAGACAATTGTCCATGCAGGTCATGACTCTAACTGGTCTTTACATGCAAACACTCCGTTCACTTAACTAACTATTCGTGCAACAAACAATTCTGGAACACACAAGCAACTGACATCGGTCCCTGCTTTCCTGGTGCTATCGACATCATCCGACTTCCTACCGACGCCAATTGCCTTCTGCTTCATCTTGATCGATGTCGATCATGCTGTCGACGCCGGTTCTACTAGTTCTTCAGCAACCTTCTATTTTCGTCTGCAAAGTTGAAGCTTTTAGCTCCACAACCTAACAGGGGATAGACTATAATATGAGTTTAGACCTCTCAAATGATGTGAGACTAATAGGGGGTCCATGTCCACTAGCCAATAATGTTGGGAAACTAGTAATGGGATAGATTGAACAAAATCTAACTTAGGTGGCTGGAAGTCAATACTATAGCGATGAAATTTTTTTGCAAGTAGTGCAAAGAATAATCTAAATGGATGCAATCAACATCGATCCATAGGATCAATGCAAATTCTATATAATTGACATTGATTGTAATATAATTGATTTCAATCCATAAGGTCTATAAATAATATGCCTAACTTGTTAGGTGATCATTTGAAATAAAGATTATGTGAATGAGAGATAAAAAAAATTGACACTCATCCACACGTTAGAGATGAATATGAATGATGGAGGCATGTAGAAACACATAGAGAAGGTGGAGACGATCTCTTAATGAGTTAAGCATTGTTTTTTTGCTAAGTTTTTTATTTTTTTAAATTTTTATATATTTTGTGGATTTTGTTGAATTTTGAAGAAGTTCTTGAAATAGTTAGATTTTTATAAAATTTGTAGATTGTGTTTTTAATTATTGTTTAGGATTTTTTTATATATTTTTTATTTTAGCTCTATTTTTTTATACATTCTTACTTATGATGGGGTGATGCATAGGGATCAACATCAATCTCTAAAGATTGATGCCAATCCCTGTTCATTATCATCAATTACATTTAATTGGAAATGATCCTAAAGGATTGGTATCAATCATTCAAGATCGATGAAGATTGAAGCTAGGATAGAAAAAGGGTTAAGAAAACTTAGGATCATGGGACAGAAAAATCACTAAGGCTAACCTACACTTGTAGGAACCAACTTGGATTATGATGTGGGACTAGGTTCCACCACTCTTGGAGTGGTTACATGATCAAATGGATGCTGACAAATGGGGGAATATATAGACTATCAGTATTGGAGGTTTGTACTGTTATTTCTAGGTGCATAGAGATGTGGGGCTGCTATTAGCATTATTGGAGTAGTGGGATGTAGCCATAATGACTTTATAAATATTAAATAGGGAGATTACCATGATGGTGGAGGAAATCTACTATATACTTTAGTTATTATTAGAGGGTGCAGTGACAGTACCAATTAATGAGAGGGAATGTGTAACAGTGGTAGCATGATTATATGGAGAGGATGCACCAGACATCACCTTCACTATTGGGGGTTATGTGTTTGAGGGGCTATACAAGCATGAAATGGAGGGGAGATTGGTGTTGAATATGATGATTGTATACATCTCTTGTTATGCATTACCAAATTCAAGGCGAGGTTGATTTCCCTAGAGTTTGATATTTGTAGTAGCAGATATGTAGGAGCATCACACAATATTTACATGGGCTCCTACTCTTTTAACATAGGTATACAGGGAGTTGTGGGTATCTAGGACATAGTGATATTTTTTTTATAGATGTTATCTTTATTCTATAGTGTTAGGTGGATGAGTACATTACGGTGTTGTATACATTTGGCACTCCATGGTCATGGTAGCATCAAATAACATATAGCATGGGCTTCCTTTAGTTTAAGGAAGACCTTATACAAATGGAGTTGTACAAGACTTGGCATACTATCAATATGTGTTATATGGATTATAAGAGGGAGATGATATTTATATATTGTATCTAGGTATTTCCATCATGGCTAGGGATAGAGAGAGAGATATCAAGGAGACAACTAGATAGGTGGATATGAGGATGAAGAATGGAACACCTAGAGTTCTTCTAATTTGAGAAGGTGTAAAGATAGTTTGGATTGATTTAAGATGTCTTATATTTACCTTAGTTATATAGGATGGATGATATAAATACTAGGATACTAGAGGACCATAATACTAAGCCATAAGTAGGGATAGAGGAAGATACAGTGGTCATAAATATGGATGACGCATGAGCTACTTTAGAACATTAATTATGGTGGTTGGATCAGTTGGGAGTGAGGTAAGATGGGGATGATGTGGAGATGGAGGAGGTTGTGGAGGAGGAGACAAATATAATTATTCAAGGGATTATTTCATAGCATGAAGTGCTAAGTGCTGAATCATATGCATTATAGGTCCAAGTGACCACACTTTAGGTGACTTCAGTAGAGGTATAGAGGAGCCATGATAGCTTAAAATTCCAGTTGGTTTTTCTATAATTTGGTCATGATTAGGTAGTGTGTGATCATGATAAATACAGGGTAGAGAGGGATAGTATGAGGTGAGGGGTTATGGTGGTGGTAGGTCAGAGAGGTATAGGAAGGACGTGGCCTATCACATGGTAAGGAGGGATAGTGATCCTAGATATGTGCTTAGATGTCATCACAAAGCTATGATATTATGAGAGTATTATGCTAGAACATCTACCATAGGTACCTCAATACATGACCTACACTTTGACATAGGTGAGAGTATTTTTATGGTCACAAGGTGACACATCTATCTTGGGGAGCATGATATGAAGGAAAGGTGGTAGGGATGGACGTGAGGGTGGAGACAGAGGAGATAATTAAGGAGAGCCAAACATTTATTTCAGTTACATCCACTTTATAGATTATCCATATTTTTTTCATTATACCGGCCATAGAGCCACTTGTCTATTATTACTACCCAGAGAGCCATTTGGTATATTGTACTTTGAAACTTTTATTATATATATAGATTCTAGATTTTGATCATGAGTTGACATTGTACATTTTTAGATTTGGTATGATGTGATTTATAGATTTAGATTATGTAATGTATTTGATTTTTCACTGTGGTTATGGATTAATTCTGTGATTATGATGTAATTTTTTTTTTTTTTTTTTTTATGTATATATGGTTGGTAATAATGGGATATTATAGTGATTAATGATTTTATTTATGAGATTTCATTATATTTATCTTTTTTAATGATTATGAAAAATAATAAAAGAGGTATAAAGGACTCCTTATTGGTTTGGACTTTAACTAGAGATAAAAAATTTGTTACATCCACATGTGCATCCTTCATTTACAGTTAATAATGACTTTAAACAACCCTATGTCAACTAAGTTCATGAACGTTTACAAGGTAATTGATATGGTTTTGATTTTTCCATGATTTAAGTAAAATCCTATGTTTTTAGGAATATAAGCCCCATCTCCTATTTTTAGAGCTATAAAGGTAACCTTAGAACCTTTTATGTAGATTGATCAATGTGGGAAGACTTCTTATGATATTTTAGGTTTTTCTTTAGGTATTTTACTTTTTAGAGGCATGCTTTTGAAACTTTATCAATGCGAGAAGTTTTCCAATGTACTTACCATTTTAAATAGCTATCCTTCATGGGAGTGGTCTATAATTTAGGATACATGCTCACACAATTGTCTTTAAATGGAGTAGTTTGTGATTTTTATGCCCTTCTACAGATAGTTGTCCTTCAAGGGAATAGTATATAATTTTTTCCTTATATATATATATATATATATATATTAGATTTTGAATTAAGGTAACCAAGGTTAGCTTCAAGATTGTTAACTTGAAATGATTTTTCTATCCCTAAAATAAAAAATTTTAGGTGAGAGATTATTATTAAATAATGATTTGGCATTCATTCCTATTATAGGTAGAGATTATACATTTAGAACATGCTACAAATGGATACGAGGTGTCCATATTTAAGGTAAGGACAATCATGTTGAATATACACATGATTATTTATCATTATTAGGTATTTTCAGGTGATGGGAGATGTAACTTTAAGTTGTTCTAAGACCAAAGGAGGAGAATTCTTGTTGACTATAATTTGTTGTAAGTCTATTAATAGTAGAAATGATGCATATGCAAATAATTAAGAATATCATGTTCTAGTTTTCCCTCAATAAAGGCCAAATGATATGCCACAAATCCATATTTAAGAGTGATAATATATTGTCCAAGCAAATTCGAAGCAAATTTTTCATTTTTACTCTTTTACAAAAATTCTACATGCTGATTTTCTTTAAGGATAAGGTCAACAATATTTTATTGTCATTCTTTTATATGTTATATACACATTTTATTCTTTCTTGATATACATGGAGATGGTCAAGGGCCATGGATCGATTCTCATCTAAAATTTCAAGTTATGCTAAATGCTATTAATGGTAGTCCTCTTAAAAATTGATGTATCTAAGAGGAATTCATAGAGAAGGAATGTGTATTTCTAGAGGGAGGAAAGTATATGTGCCATAAACCAAATAAAAAGGCATATCACCAATAGAGGTTTGAAAGATAGTACGATAATCCTATAAGTCGAATGGAATATTACGATGCATTTTTTTCCAAACCTCATTGAATAATTTGGTTAGAATTTTAATTAGGGGTTTATTATATGTTTTGGCCTATCCATTAGATTGTGGATGATAAGGTGAAATTTTTTTATCTTAATGTCAAAAGAGTCACACAGTCTCTGAACTTGATTATTTTAAAATATTTTCCATTATTTGTAATTATCTTAGAGGGACACTAAAGTGATAGATAATATGATGATTAATAAAATCAAAAATCTTATCTACTTTGCTCAAAATAAGGTGAATGGCCTCCACCCACTTAGTGAAGTATTCAATGGTGGCAATGATAAAACTATGTCACTTGGAATATTTGGGATTAATTTTTCCTATAATTTCTAATCCCCATTGATAAAATGGCCAAAAGTCCAAGGAAACCTACAATGCATTAATAGGGATGTGTGAGAGATTAGCATGTTGTTGACATATCACACATTTTTTGACATACACATAGTAATCTGGATTTAGAGTAGGCCAATAATAACCTATTTGAAGAATTTTCTTAGTAACAATAAGACCGCTAAAGTTTCCCCACATAATCCATCATGCATTTATTCAATTTAGAGAGTAGCCTTAGAGTTATAAATACATCAAAAGAGCAAACCATTGAACCCTCTCTTATAGATAACACCCCTTAGTATAATATAATGGGTGGTCCATAATTGAAAATCATGGTTCACATTCTTAGATAAATTGGGAGGGATAATACCTTTAGTTATGTAATTGAATGTCTGTGTGTACCATAGATCCAAGAAATTTTCTTCTGCATTATGGATAAAAGGTAAATCAGTTTTGGTATAAGAGGGATAGTTTATTGTATGGATTAACATAAAAATATTGGATTCTTGAGGGGAGGGTGGGATAAAGGAAGCTAGGGAGGCCATGGTATCCACAAACTTGTTAGCTGACCAAGGAGTGGCTTGGATAGTATAGAAATTTAAAGAGGATAATAGATGATCTGCTACCACTTTTTACTTCTAGAGGATTGCATTCTTACATTTATACACATTGTTGATTTGATTAACAATAAACTGAGAATCTACATAGATACAAAATGACATAGCACCTAGTGTTAAAGTAGTTTGGAGACCTATAATAAAGGATTCATAATCTTCCATATTATTAGTGAAATCAAAATCTAGTTTAAAGGATAAATTCATAAGATCACCTTTGGGAGGTATCAAAATAATTTGAGCACCCCACCCCTCATGCTCACATCTTGATCCATCAAAGAATAAATTCATTTGATAATTAGGATCCACCTAGGATGTGGGATTGATAGATTAGTTCAAGAATTCAAAATTAGATGGTTGACCACATACAAGAGGTGCTTCAACTAACTGATCAATTATGATCTAGCCTTTAACTGACTTTTAGGGGAGAAAATTTAGATCAAATAGTACTAAAATCTTGACCCACCTGGCCAAACGTTGACTATGGTAAGGATTTAAATGCATAAACTTGATGGGGTTGGTATTTTTAATTATGTAAGTCTTGTGATTAAGTAGATAGTGGTGAAGTTTAGAAGCCACAAAAACCAAATCTAGGTAGAGTTTTTATGTATGTATATAACATGTGTTATATTCAATGAGAGTAAAACTTATGTAGTACATTTTTTTTTCTATGTGCTACTCATGATGATGGGAAATCATAGCCCCTAGAGCATGATCTGTGGATAAAATATATAATAAAAAATGTCTCCCTTCTTTGGGAAGAATAAGAACTAATAGGGAGAGGAGATAGCTCTTGAGAGATTCAAAGGCCTCTTGATAATTAGAATCCTAAGTGAACTAGGTGTCTTTTCTCAAATGATGATGAGATAATTGAAATCA
Organism: Torreya grandis; assembly: GCA_037957365.1. NCBI lineage: Eukaryota > Viridiplantae > Streptophyta > Pinopsida > Cupressales > Taxaceae > Torreya > Torreya grandis. The sequence goes on from JARHVA010005366.1 coordinate 891,916, forward strand.
ACCAAATAGTTAGGAGATAAAACTTCAAATAGACTGAAACTTTATTTGTAGGCTACGGAGTTGCTTAAGGCTAGATGGGGGTAGCATATCTATGATATCCCTAATTTTATCAAGATAAACTTATATACCATAGATGGAAATGATAAAACCTAAGATATTACCAATCAAGACTCTAAAAACACACCTTTTAGAATTGAGACAAACATTGAATTGGATTAGACAATCAAATATTACTTTGAGAATGGATAAATAATCTTTTTGGAGCTTTGAGTTATTGAGAAGGTCTTCCACATAATCTTCAAAAATATTATGGATTATAACATGAAATATGTAAGTCATATCTCTTTTATAGGTGGCTCCCATGTTATTTAGGCCAAAATTCATAACCTTATAGAAAAATGCCCCCCTAAGGCATAATAAATGAAGTCTTATATTGGTCCTCTAGGGTAATAAGGATTTGATTATATCCATAAAATCCACCCATAAGTGATAACATCTCATGGCCTATTGTCAAGTCCACTAGTTGATCAATGTTAGGAAGATAAAAGTGGTCTTTAGGATAAATAAGGTTTAGGTCTTGAGAATAATTACAAAGATAGAGACCCCCATGAGTTTTGTGATAGGAAAAATATTAGACACCCATTGAGATTAATCAATCAACTGAATGAAATTAACAGACAATAGTTGTTGTATCTCCTCTTTGAATAAGAATGTGACATGAAGGTGCATATTTCATTGATTTTGCTTCACTATCTTAGCTTCCTAGATAGTGATAGTATTATGAAAAATTATAGTAGGGTCGATACCTAACATGTCACTATAACCAAGCAAAATCCTCCCTATGGTCTACCAAGAAAGTGGTGAAGTCTTGATTCTCATAATGGTCTAGAGATTTACTAATCTTAATGATTTATGGGGCAACTTGGGACCATATGTTAATGTATATGGTTGCTTCATTTATAAAACTAGATGTTTTGATTAGTAGGGAATTATGTAAGTGCGAGTTCTTGGTGCCTAAGTAAGTCATGATATACACATCATCTTGACACTAAATAATGAGAATCATAGGAGAATATTATAATACCATATTAGGATAGGTAATGGGGATGGATTTAGTTTTACCATTTCTATGATATTTGAGGGGTTCTAGGGTTATCATATTTACTAAAAAACTTTAGGGGGGATGGACATGACATCATCTATTTCATGGAGAATGTTAGAGGATGACACTATGACATTCTCTTTAGGATCATATGTAGGGTTGACTTTGGGAATAACTTTAAAAGTTTTTCTAAATACCAAAACATGTTTTTTCTATGGCTTCATAAAATGTCCTAATATAACATCATGTGGTCCTTTCTCATAACATCCCATATTGAAACCTTTCTAGGTGCATCATTGTAAATACATGTGAGTAAAGCGTGGTTTATCCAAGAATGAGAAGTTTGAGGAAAATGGTTTAGATTGGGATGGTATATCAAGATATAAGGACAATCGATTGATCCATCCATATACTAAATGAGTCTATAGGAAAGGGGTCTAAAATGAATAATATCCCTGAGGTTAGGATAGTATTCATATTATTTATTAGGACACCCTTACTTTTAGGGAGTGGGAAGGGTGTTAAGTGATAGTAATTGGTACTCTCATATCATGGAGTCCAAAGGAGCCTTATCAGAGAGTCATGACTAAGGGATTGTTGCACTAGTTAATGTATTATTGGATGATGGTGATGGGGTCACGTATTTTAGAGGGAGTAAAATGTCATTGGGTCAAAATGTTAGATTGCAAGTTTTAAATGGATGCAAATCAGCAAGGATGATGCAAACTTTTCCCTCATGTATGAATTTGATATATCAATTTAAAGTGGATGGAACAAAATGTTTATAATGGATCCAAGGGTGCCCTAAGAGGATATTATATTGGATTTATCCTTTCATAAACCAAACTAACTCATTAGGAACATGAAAACCTACGTGGATGGGGAGGACAATGGTTTCTAATTTAAGTGCCACTATATCATTAAAATATTGCAATACTATTGGGGATTGAGCTACAACCATTTTTAAAAGTTGAATTTGTTTAAATGCATGCAAGGAGATAATATCAATACTAGACCCATTATCAATCATTACTATTTTAGTTCGATTTTGGTTAATTTATATGGTGAAAAATATCAATCATTACTATTTTAGTTCGATTTTGGTTAAATTATATGGTGAAAAATAGAGGTGGGTCCTGGTCTTCAAATGGTAATGAAACTATTTTAGAATCATAAAACTAACATATAAAACCATCTGTAAGTATCTAATGAATGTTTTCATAGGTTGGAGTTTGTCATGTTGTACTTGTATGGTCTGAAGTGCTTTTATCATTTCCTAATGATGCTAAGGGGAATTCTCAATTAGTTCATAGAGGGACATTTTGATAGGGATTTGTAAAGTTGCTTCAAAATTGATATTTGTATACATTCTAAAGAATTGTTCTTGTGTGCTATTCCTAAAATGGAGACTTTAGGTTTCATAGTGGAGGAATTAGATATTTCTACGATTAGGATTGGGGCTTTAGTTATGGATACTTTGTCTTTATTTGATTTTTGGGTTTTGGCAGTCTATGCTTGAGATTAGGTTGATACTTTTATTGTATCAATTTGAAATAATTGGAGACTTTTTTAAGTCTCTAACTTATCTATTTTAAAGGGGCCTAAGGGTTTATTAGGAATTGATTCAAGATCATTAATCACACTTATTGATTCTTACTTCAATTTACATTTTAAAGGGTTTACTCTATTAGTATCAGGGATATCTGTAGTTTTAGGATCAAAGAGGAGATCATGTTTCTCAATTAATAGATCATCCTCATCTAAAATATTCTAAATCACAACTTTTAGAGCATCACATCTTTCAGCATTATGTCTAGGTATCCGACAATAGGCATACACTTTACTTTTCTTATACCACACATGATTTTAGACATAGGGATTACTTGGTTTGATAGGAGGCAATGTGATAAGAGAGGTTTTCATAAGTTGGTTAAGGATGGTGGCATAATATCCTCACAAATGATATTGGTTATGTTTCATTACCTTTTGGGGCACTAGTTTTTTAATCATGCTTACCTCAGTACATTCCTTTTTTGCATTAATGGTACATGCAATTTTAAAGGGTGTAAAGGGTGTTTTAGATAAATTTTTAGGATTATAAAATATGATGCATTAAAATGAGGTTTTAGTGTGGGTAGTATCAACAAAGGCTTTTAAATTTACTTAGATCCCTTGCTATAAGATTCTGTGATTGAGATCTTAAGTTTTGAGGAAGGATATGGACCTAGTATAGATGGTTTATTTTATTCATGGGGCACGGCCATCTTTCATTTTTGAATGTATCTAGAAGTCATGGAAGTATATTTACAATGATACTAATTTTTAGGGATTTCAAGTCTTATGGGTGGATGTTGTAAAGATTTACCTTTTGGTATACCCAAACATTTATCAAACATGTAGGGATAATAATAGTGATTTGTATCCTCCACTTTTCATGGAGGAATCTTAGTGTGTGTAGATAAGCCTTATTTTGGGGTATCCCATGCAATTAGGTACAAAAGACTCAAGTGGATGGTATAAATAGGTTTGGTTGCTTCAAATAGGTCAAAGTCTCCTATAAGGAGATCTAGTATTTTTGTGAGGCAAAATATGATTTAGGTGTACTATCAACTTCCTTAGGTAAAATTTGATCATGGATGGTATTTATTACATGGGAGTATTGATCCAAGGTGCCTCTCATATTTATCTATATGGAGTTATATGAAGACAAATGGTTAGGGATTGGTTACCTATTTGTGTTGACAGATTGATTTTGAGGAGCATTTAGATTATCCAATTGTATCTCCCCTTGATCAATGAGGGTTTTTTTACTAAGATTTTAAAATATTGACACCTATTAATTTCATGTCTAGGTATATGATGGCATGTACAAAAATCACTTTCTTTGTACCAACCCATTTTTGGTTGAGAGTGATCAATAGGTCTAATGGGAGGAAGCTCAATGATTGATACCCTTAAAAGTTTGTCTAGAATATTGGTGTAAGACTCCCCCAAAGATGTGTATTTACTAGGTGGGTACCATGTTAAGTTTTTGTTTGATTTTGTTTAAGAAGATCTTGGTTAGTTCATTATGGATGGGGAAGCTAACTTCAGAACAATAGTGTTAGGTGTGCCCTTTGGCTTTAGATTATTATTTCTTTTAGAAGGGCATTGTTTGAAGTTTCTTTTTATAACTTAAATTTTCCATCCTCTAAGGCTCAAATTTATAAATTTAAAGCCATGGTAAAGTCCTCATCAAAAAACTTTAATGACTAAACTTGTACAGTGGATGAAATATGTTTCACACATGATCTCAAAAATAATTTGATCAGTTCTGATTAAGGATGAGAAATGATTAGTTGGTTTATAAGGTCCTGCCATCTAGCCATAAAGTCTATAATGGACTCATCTTTGAATTTACTAATAGTGTAGAGGTTAGTAGTAGTTAATTTTCTAGCAATATTTATTGATAATTGCTCTAATAAAGTTTTAGTTAATTTACCAAAGGAAAATAGTGAGTTTTGATTAATGGAACTATACTAGTCTAAAGTTGGTTCTATGATTGACATAGGAAATGTCCTAAAAAAGAGGGTGTCATCATGGGCAATGAGGTAACATGCATATCCAAATGCCCTAATGTGTTATTAGGGATCTTCCTTAGTTTAAAATTTTGTGAGTTTAGGAAGTTCACATTGTGTAAGATATGGCCAAATAGGGATGGCAAGGTTGATCAATTTGTTACTAATCTATTCATATGTAAACATGTTCTTCCACCCAGAGGTAGAGGATTCTATGTTTTACACCCTCTCCATGAGGATGTGCATGAGATATGGTTTATCACTAAAATGGGGGATGCCCCTTAAAACATTTTGTTGTAAATGTTGATAGGGAGGAAGTGACATTAGGAGAGGTTGTGTAAGGGGTACCATATAGACATGGTGATAGTTGGTTGAGACACATACACATATTAAAGGAAGGGAAAAGGTAAAATTTGTTTTTGGGATGGGTTAGGATAACAATATACAAGGGGTTGTATGAGAATTATAAATTGTGTAGTTAGTGGTGTTTGTTGTTGAATATTTTGACCTATAGGGATTTATTGTGTGAACGGTTTAGGTTTTGTGGTATGTTGAGAAATCAATTTTACATGGGTTTGGATAGGAGGTAAGGTCAATGGGATGGAGACTACTAAATTTTGAAATATGGGATAGTGTGATTGATTGCTTGTTGGTGGTTTTGTATTAATGTTTTAAATTAAAATAATGGTTGTGGTAGGATTACGAGACAGTGATGATGGTTAGGTATCTAATGGTTGTGTTGTGATGGTATTTTAACCTAAGGGCAGTGATGGGTTAGTGTACAAGGACACCATGGAAAAATTATATCCCCAAAATTTTTTTGAGGGCATGTCATAGAAAGAGTGCTAAGTTTGTCCATGAGGTTAAATGGGGATTCATATAGATCATGTAGTAAGGTGATAGTTTAAGATCATCATATTGTTGTCTAATATGCTAGAAAGATATTGATCACCTTGAGGGTAAAAGTGAGGGAGACCATCCTTGATAAAATTGATAGAGGTAGGGGGAATCAATTATTTTTCCATTCAAGATGAGGATGAGTGGGGTGATTCTCTTTATTTTAGTGATTGTTGTCGCATCAAAACCATGTAGCACTAAAGTAATAAAAACAAAGAATAAAACACATTTTTTTTAATTATATAATTTTTATTGAAGGAAAATGCACACTCTATTTGAATGAACTTAAGTGTTTTTTAAATTTTTAAGAAACAAAATTTAAAACATGAAGGGGAGATGGGTTAATGAAGGTCTTGGGAAATGGCAGTCTATGGTTTTTTTCAGTTTGATTGAAGGTTGCAAACCTTGATATACCCAAAGCTAAAGTGAGGCCTAATTTTTGTTTTGGTGGTATAATGTGGCTTGGTATTGGGGCCTACCCTCTCACTTCACAACCCCTTAGTGTTAAGGTTTTTAGTCACTTAGCCTATATACTACCAGCCAATTATTTATACTTGGCCAGAATATCAAGTTGACTTTTTCCTTGGTGATGAAATCCAAGTGGGTCTTCCTAGTGAGAGCTATTTTGATTACAATTTTTATGATTATTGTTATTTAGTTTGTGTGTGAAAAGAGTGTGACTAAATGATAAATTAATCCACTTATTTATAATATATGTATTCCTAAAACAAGAAAAGTAAAAGAAGACAATTTATTTTTAAAAAGGAAAGTAATATATATATATATATATATGTGTGTGTGTGTGTGTGTGTGTGTGTGTGTGTGTGTGTGTGTGTGTGTGTGTGTGTGTGTGTATTATTTTTAATGTTTTTTAATGAAATTAATTTCATTAAATGAGATAAAATAAATAAGATAAAAACAAATAAATCAAGAATAATGAGTCCCTTTAATAGGTCTCACCAAGAATGCTAGAATATTTTAAGTATTTTTGTTTATTATTTATATAAAATAACCTACTTAAAAAATTAAAATAAGATAAAGGGTTTTTAAGATTACTTTTGATTAGAAAGGATCACACACTATTTATCTAGTGATGTGAGAGCTTATTTTTGTCTTGAAATGATTACATGATAAAAGAAGACAACTAGAAAAAGATTGATTAATATGATTTATGATTGAACTACTTGATATGAGACTAGTCCTAAGAAGTGGTACATTGCCTTGTAAGGATGTCAACCCACTATCTTAGCATTCAAGTGGATAAATTCAACAAATGAAATTAAAATAAAACATTTAATAATATAGATAAGATAATAAAATGATTTAATATTTAATCTACATTCATTGGATGGTGATTAGCAAATGGAACATTCCAATCATCTTTAGTTACATCCTCTTCAACTTGAATTACTTCTATTTGATCATAAATGGATTTGAAGGTGGGGGAAAACATAATTAAAAAATCCTAGTTTGAAATAAATGTCACTTTGGTTTGAGAAAGGAGGATGTGAAACTATTGGAAAATCTCAAATGGTAATGACATCATGAATAAATCTAGACAGAGTTATCTACAATAAACCCATGGATTTAAGAAACAAAGATCTAAAATGTAAATCAGACTGCTAATTGAAAGGGATTTGGGTTGCAAATAGAGTGGAGTTTTATTAGAGATTAATGTCAATCTAGAAGATCGATGCCAAATTAGGGAATCAATATTGATTCTATTAGTGCAGATAAGGATTTGAGGATAAAGGTATAAAACATGGTTTAATAATATTTATGATTGTTTTGGGATGTCTCAAGATGGCTAATGATATTATAACATTGATCACAAGGATACAACTAAATATAAAATAACATAAAGATGAAATAAATTACATAATTAGTTTTCTAAAAAAATTATAGACTAACCATTATAGAGCTTACAACATGTCACAGACTACAAAGTTGATAGTATGATTCTTGATTTGTGGATGGGTGTTGATGAGTTGATGTAGGTGTAAAAGTTTCCTGTAAATGAATAATTAAATAACTAATACTATAGACAAATTTTGTCAACATCATGGTGTAATTACAAGAATAAGAAATTGGTCTTTTAGTTGAAGGGGGTTGTGGTTAAATTGATGTTAATTCAACATAATCAATGGTGATCATAGGAATTGGTAATGATTTTCAGCTAAACTTACCATATTTGTTGAAGTGGTTTCAACAATAAGTCAAATTAAGCCCTAAGTTTTTAAAATGATGTTGAGTTTATGAAGGGGTTGTGGGTGGTTAAAATAACTTACTGTGTATTCTAATTTGGGTAGATTTATTTAGATTTTATGGTAGGTAACTATTTAAACTAATTTACTAAATTAAAACTAATTAGTAAAACTTAATTATGCAGGGTAAATGGTAAAATGGTAATTAGATATTTACATGGGGTGGAATAGGAATAAAAAATAATATAGACCTAAGATGCCAACTAGCACAAATATTATTATGCAAAATCCTAGTGCCTACACCAACCTTGGAGAAAAGTTGACTTGCCACCTAGTAGTTAAGATTATCTAAACCATGCAATGAAATCATACTTATATCATGGTGAGTTTGAGTGATCCAAGTCAACTCACACTATAAATATAGTGAGGATGGATGATTTTATCACTCCATACTATAAAATTACAAGGTTTGAGTGATGTAATCATCTCAAACTTTCCAAAAGTGAAGTAACTATTGTAGTATATTGACTCAAAAATAGTCTATAAAATTCCATCCTGGTGTATATTAAAGTCCATATAAGTATTCAAAATCTGAATGTTGATTTTAGTTTGAAATTCAAGGTGTTTTTTTGCATGGAATATGCACCTCATATATGTCTCAAGCTGAAACCTGTGATCTAGGAATTTGACTCAAGAGAGGATGGTTAGTATCGTGTTAGTTTAAAAATGAAAACAAAATGAAATAAACACACTAACTAGTATAATGTCTCTAGGAATAGACACTAGGGAGAGCTTAGTTAATAAAAATGAATAAAAAACACAACTAAAATGCAAAAGAAACCCTCTTTTACCTTGTGGCTTTGGCTTGGCTTAGATGGGAATAAATTTGGCATGGTAAAAATGGTTTCATGAAGCTTTTGGAACCAATATTGCATTACAAATTTTCACAAATTAAGTTTAGAAATTATGTTCACGGCCTCTTTATTTATAGATTTTTGAGAATGTCTAGAATCAACCAGAACCATCCATCCTAACATTGAGATGTGTGGTTGAGGATTAATTAATTTTTTGGAATTAAGATTGATAAATAGGCTCATCAATATTTGGGATAGAGGAGTAATTAAGAGGCATATAGGGCTTTTATGAGGCATGGGAGGCATGAATACTGATATTTGTTACATTTATGGCCTAGAGATATCTTCCCAAGAAATGAGGTCACCTGATGATATAGATATTTAATATTCATTTCCAAAAATAAGTATTCAAAAAGTTTACATGGAATCCTTAATTAGGCTATAACATGGATTAATTAGCTCTTAATCATGATTAAGCACTTTGTGCAAAAATTACTCAAATTGATTAAAATGCATTGTTATTGGTCTAAAATTCAACTAGATTAGAATCAAAAGGTGATGTCAGATGCATTAGATCCATTACCCCATTTAGGATATTATAAAAAATTAAAAAAGGCATGTTCCTTATGCAAGAGATTTTATAGGAAAGAACAATCCAGAGCACCTAGGTGAAAAATTGGCATTTTGACTTGGAATGATATGATCAAAGTTAACTAGCCCATAAATTAGATTGCCCTATTTAGGGATACCCTGTCCAAAATCAACACTTGAATATTATCAATTTCAATTCAATTAATTGGATTTAGTGTTTTTAGGCCAAATTGTGTAGTTTAGGTGGAAATTGGTCAAAATCCTAGTTGGAGGTTATTGGTGGCCATATTTAGGTGTCTATAGTTTGCCCCTATTTGGGAAGGCATTACAAGATATAAGCATAGTAACATCTTCTCAAATAATGAGAGATGTCTTGTATGCCAAAAAGAAGATGATGACTAAATAACAAAGCTCCAAATGGTGTTTGGGAAGCCTAGGATGATGCCCCCTTGAGGGAGTGGCTATTACATTTGTTGATGGACGATCCCTTGAAAAGAAAAAAGAAGAAAAGTGGAATTAAATCATGGTTGAGATTAATCTAAATGAGAAAATGCTTGGATGCATTGATGTAAAAAGGATACTGATTTTCCCAAAGGTGATTATAATCAAGATTAAAAGTCAATATAATGATTTTTCCATAGGCGGTTATAATCATTAAGAGGACCTAGATTAACTAAAGATAATGGTTCCCTAATTAGGGATGATCATTAAGCATAACTCAAGGATATAACCTATAATATAGATTAAAGATGAGAGGGTGAAAAGTGATGAAATATATGAATAGAATAATAAGATTGATCATTAGAAATGATTTAGTTATATCTGCCAATGAGGAGATGCGTGTCCTTATTACCAATGATACAACTAGAATGGTCAATGGGTTGATTTGATCAAGGGTGGGATGTGGGGATTTTCAAAGGTGCCAAGGAGAAACTTCTATAGCTCCATTGATTATAGACCTTCTTAAAGCTAATTTTTTCTATAGCATGTGATGGTAGGCTTCATGATAGAACACCATGAAGACTTGGTTGAAAAATTCATAAGGACTGGCTCCTGATATCTAATATCTAAATGAAAACAATGTAATAATGATAAAAACCATGATTTCAATGTTGACGTATGAATATAGATAGACTCAAGAATAATGTGTGCAAGGAATCACCTAATGAACACATATAGACTGAGTCAAGGCAATAGTGGTAAAAGAAACCAAATAGGAAAGCAAGCAAGCAAATAAAAAATAGAAAATTAAACAAACAAACAACCTAAAATAAACAAACAAATAGAAAGTCTAAAAATAAAAGCAAAAGAAAACATCTTAACAATGACAATGCCCCAATAAGGTAGATCAAGGATAACTGACTAGGTTTAGACAAGACAAATATTTTTGGATTTTTTGAATTTTTATGAATGTTTTTGGAAGTTTGAGGTATCTTAACTTAATCAAGAATGATAAAATACCTACACATAAAAGGGTGAGGTAATTTGGCTTAGGTTACTCATAAAATGGAGAGAGCATATGAAAATGGAGACTGAGATGACCTCAACATGAATCGAGCATGAACCACATAATCTTGAAATGACATCAAGTCATAGTAATTCCACCCACACAAAAGGTGAGGAAAAAATAACTCGGTCCCAATAAGTTATCAAAATTGGTAAATGGCCAGTCAAATGAAAATAATAATGGCAAGGTGATGTAGCAATGCATGATAAACAAGTATTTCCCCTAATTTGTCTATAGGTAGTTATAACTAGGATACAATGGCATAAGTCAATGATACTAATTTTTCCATAGGTGCTTATAATTAGTATCAAGACTGGTGAGACATTGATTTTCCCATACATGGTTATAATTAGGCTCACATAAATAAATTTGATAGGATAAAAGATATCTTTCTAAATTAACTGTCACACTAATTTCATAGACTATCATTGTAAACAAAGATTTGATTGATTATTGAAACTTGAGTGGAATGTCCCTGTAAAAGGTGTGATAAGAACCAAATAAACCAAGATCAAAATAGGATTGGGTAGGATGACTAAAAATAGGCTTTGATTTAGATAGGAATGGAATGGTTAGATGGCAAAATCTTGCTCTAGGATAATGATGGTTTGATAAAATCGTAAAAGGGTTACCCCCAAGTGTTGGGGTGAATGGCTAGGTCGATGATAATGGAAAATAGGCATATGTAATAAAGGTAATGGCATGGTAATGTGAAACTGTATGATACATGTTTTTGGCCTGGGTGTGGTAAATGACATATGAATCTATTTTTCCTATTGAGATGGAGATGTATGTCTTGATCAAAAAATGATACAAATAGAATACTTGATCATGTTAATTTATACTCCACACCTTGTTTAAATAGTTTCTCTGTCAAGAAATGCCTACAAATTTGGATGTCAAAAATGTTGTTGTGATCTTCGTTGGTCATTTATTCTAATTCCTTTAGACATCAAGACAAGGTATCTTTGTATCCTCTGTAAAGGAAAGTGTGGTTATGGATGGTAAACAAGGACAAATAATGGATAATAGGTTTGATTATGAAATGGAATGGTAGATGATAATGGAATGTATAATGGTGGGGAATTAAATGAAGATCAAAACTTTCAGTCACATGTAATGTTGTTGATGCCAGATTTCATAAAATTTTGGTTGTGATAGGGCCAAAGACTTGTTATCTCAATATGCCTACCATATTTTTTTATTATTTGATCTTGAGAGTAGCTACAATCTGATTATGCCATAGATAGGAAGATATTTTCATTTGATCTTTGATTTTATCTTCATCAAGCTTTGAAGAACTTTTGTGGTCAGTTATTGGTGCCTCAATGAGGTTTTCACCAATGACGTTGTCTTAATTGTCCCATCATGCCTCCAAGAAGATTTCACTAAGGAACATTGGCTTTTGACTTTGACTTTCTTCTATCACTTCTACAAAAGTTTCACTAGAAGATGATGAGTTCTAACTTTGATTGTCCCCTAGTGCCTTTGAAAAGGTTTCACTAGGAGAATGTTCTTCTACTATATAAATGTTGTCTTAGCCTCCTTACTCTTCTTCAACTACTATGTCACCATGGATGCAGTTCAACAAAGTGTGTTTCTATCAATCCAAATCGACACTTGTGGGAGATGAAATGTCAATGATATGGATAATTTGGTTGATGGTAATGGCCTATCGAATGATAATGGAATGGGGAGAGGCTGTACAATCCTTGTAGAAGATACTAAGATAAATTATGTCAAAGCTGAAGTACTCATCCTCAAAAATCATAGAAGGATAAAAAATGTATTCAAATTGATCTACAAGGCATACATAACCAATTTTGTAATAGCCATGAACATATTTTATATCTAAATCTGATTTTGACTCAATAAACTCTGAAGTTGATGTTAAGACTGATGTTGATTTAGACTCTGATGGTAAATCCAATGTTGATTCAAAAATAGAACTTGAATCTAACTTTGATGTTTCATCTAATGGGTACTATGTTAAAATGATGTCTTTTTGAATTCTTGGTATTGTATAAGTAACAACCTATAATGGAATGATGGGCTCCAAAAAAATTGTTTCGTTAATGTGGGACTTCTCTAGGATGGGAAACAGATCAAGAGATAACTCTTTAGAGACTGGCTTGTCAATAAGAGGCTCTTGAAAAATAGGCACATGATCAAGGTAATGATTTACCAAAGGCATTTATAATCATTAAGAAGTGACTCAATAAATATTGGCTCATTAGTGTGAGACTCCTTGATAACTAGTATAGGATCAATAGGAAATTCATCACAAGATGACTTATCACAAATGGTTGGTTCAACAAAAATATCTTAGATTGATTAGTTATTTTGGCCTTGGTTTACAATGAGTTGGAAGATACCAATTTTGAGCACACCTTGGTCTTCAAAGCATTGGATCGGTTGAGGTTTAGTTGGGATTGGAAATGGATGAGGAATGGTCTACGATTAGATAATGGTAGGGCTTTAGGGAGCATGATTACTTGCATGAGCCAAAGGATGAAGTTATGAAATGGTAACAATAGGGTGGTATGGAGATTTTTTGTTCACAGAAGCCAAAATACTAAGTCTTGGAATGATGAAGGGGCATTATGGAGCTTGATTGCTCATACAAGCCAAAGGATGAGGTCTTGGTATAGAAATGGTATTCTTTGGATATTGTAGAACTTGATAGATCATATAATCTAAATGAGGGTTAGGGGTAGCCAATGATAAGATAATAAAAAGACTTAATAGAAATTGATTTCTTACACAAGTTAAAGCATCCAAGTCTTTCTCATAAACCATATCACCCCAATCATGAGTTGGCTCATAAGCTAATTCTTGACTGTGTTTCATGTATTGATTATTATAAAGAGGGTATGGATCTATATCCCAGTAAAATTATCTATAGTTGGGTCTTAAAATTCCTCCTCACAAGCCTCTTCATACCAGTCAAGGTTTTGATTTGGATTTTGTGGATTTTGACTATGTTCCTCATATGAAGTATTGCAGGCAGAATAATAAAATTCCTTAGAAAATATTTTTCTATAGGGGTTCTTGGTGGGATTTTGTGTAGCCATTATATCATAAGGTGGATTTTATGTGAATCCATAATAAGTGTAGCAAGACATATCCACGTAAATGATGAAAGATCCAAAATAAAAAGGCTTAAATTTCTACAAATTTTAAAAAACTATGTCCTTTAGGACAAATCATTCAAGCTTGGTCTAACTTGGTCAAAGGGGTGAAGATGTATCTCCAATATGGTTTGAAAGTGGAGCTATATCTCCAAAATTATTTGTGCTAAGACTTGGCATAAAATAATCTACCATGAAATGTCTAATGCCAAATGTCATATGCACAAAAGGTTAAGCATCTGAATGAAAACCAGCATGTCAAAGGTCTAGGTCAAAGTGTTCCAAACAAGGTCTAAACTAGGAAAAGGAAAAGTTGAGTTGCTAGGTCTTTTGTCCAAATATGGAGTCAAAATATAGGCTCAAACAAATAGTCATAAGCTAGGACTTTTGGCCAAAGGACATCAAAATCTAGATTTAAAACAAAGGCATGATATGATTTGATTTAATCTAACAAGTTTGGAAACAACTTTGACATAAACCTGGCAATGGAATCAAACAAAAAACATGATCACTTGGCATAAGGCATAAGATAAAAGGATCTTTGAAGAAAGACTATGTATTCCTAAATAAAGGCACAAATAATGATAAGGATAGGTACTAAACAAATAAACTATCAATAGTTTTCAAATTTGGGTAATCGATTAGCCAAAGTTATGTAACCCAAAAGAGAAATATATGTGTATTAGCCCCATAAATTAATGCCTAAATAGAAATCAATCAATGTTTGAATCCAAACATGACAAGGCTAATTGAAAACATAATGTTGAAAACTAGGATCTGACCAAACAAATTAGATAAGATTGGACAACATGATGGCATAAGACAAAGGACCAAATGGTAAACATGACATGGTTTGAAATAAATGGTTTTTGGCACAAGGTGAAATAAGTATGGAAACAAATTGAATAGCCTAATGGTTTAAGCATGCTCAAATGATGTTATTTATGTGATTCTTCAATAGAATCAATGGCAAAATGGTTTCGACATGTTTTGGGTAGCATAACACTACCCTTTGCAACTCAAATGACACACACACAAATGATTTAAGCAAAAATTTCAAGGCATAAGTGTGGTGTAAAATGGCCAACATTACACCTCTTTAAAGAAAAGAGTGATGTATAAATAAATTGATTTTGACATGGCTTATGAACAAACAAATAAGTTTTAGTCTCAAAACATACCAAGCAAAAATGACTAAAATATACTAAGTATAATCATCCAAATCCTAGCAATGGTATGACAATGTGGGGTTGACTAAACTAGCAAGATTTCAAATGTTTCTCAGGGAATCAATTGCATAATGAATTTCACATCAAAAAATTCAAAATACAAGCACATATGTTGGGTGACTATGGCATTGGATAGTTGTAAAAAGGTCTAGTCCTTTTTGCAACCACTACATCCTACTATTCACTCAGTGTAGTGTGATGTCCAAATGCAAAATACATCTCATGTGCAACTCCAAAGGAGTAAGTGAAGTCAATAGCAGAAGATGAAACCCTAGGTCAAAGCTTCCCTAAAGAACTCATGGGAGGTAATGGCATCCCCCTCACAAGCCAATTTTTCATGAAATAAAAAACTAAAAGAGAAAGACTTTAGGGTCATTTTCAAGCTCACCCAAACTTTGACGAGTTTTTTTGGAGTGCTTTAGATGACATTCTTTCTATGACTTAGACTAAGCAATTTATAATAGGAATGGCACTTTTTATTCCAAGGGTTCCCTAAAGGGGACAAATGGAAGAGCATACATGAAACACCCCTCTCTTTAATAAACAAAATTAGATAAAAAAAACTATTGAAAATAATTTTTTTTAGAAAGATGAGTTCATTTTTAATAATCAAATTTGAAAGATTAGGTGGTGTTCATTTGACCCGTTGGTCTTAAGATTGTGAACTTTGAAAGCCTAACTTATGAAAAAATTCACATAAGAACCTAAATGCTTCATTAAGCACCAAAAAAAAAGATTCCTAATTCATTTAAAAGTCATTCCAAAGATGTCTTAATAGTATATTTTAACAAGTTGTAAGTCCAGTGGTTACTTGTCTACCCTTAAGGCTTCAACCTAAAAGCAAATATCTTAGATTAGAAACATTTTAAATAGATTTTCAAAATTTTGTGAAAATATATGAAACTTGAAGCTAAACTAATGTCAAATTCTGAAAATTTAGGAGAAAACACATGGTTTAAAAAAAATCATCTAAAATGGAGTCCGTATGACCCAAAACCAAGCATTTCAAAATGGCCTATTAGCTCTCGGGTTTTCTTTTTTAAAGAAAAACATAGTGACTGATGTTGGTTCTATAATTGATGATAGTTACACTTACTAATTGACGATGGTTATCTAACTGAGATTGGTTATACCAATAGTGATGATGGCTATGCCAACCGATGATGGTTTTACTAATCGATGTCGGTTGTTGTGTAAACCTATGATAAAGAAAAACCAATAAAACAAAGTTAGAAAATCAAATTACAAGATTTTTATTGATCCAAATGAATATTTTAAAGTTTTAGAATTATATTCTTAATGTTTGGGATGTGTCTCATCCCACTGGGCATGCCATTATGTGATCTATGAATTTGGCTCAAGATATTTTGGTTAGTATCATGTTAGACACTAACTAGCATAACATCTCTTAGCTTAGACACTAGGGAGATCTTAGTTAACAAACATGAATAAAAAACATAAGTAAAATGCAAAATAAACCCTCTTTTACCTTTTTTGGATGCTCCAAAATGCTTATTGTAGTGGCTTGCTTGGCTTGTGCTCATGAAGTCTTCATCAAAGGAGGTTTGACTATCTGCTCTTCTCCTTGGCACCTTGTGATCTGGATTGGATTGGCTTGGAATCAATTTGGCATGGTAACACTAGTTTCATGAATCTTTTGGAACCAATTCTGCATTATAACATTGCACAAATTAAGCTTATAAATGATGTTCATGGCCTCTCTATTTATAAATTTTTGAGAATGTCTAGAATCAACCTAAACCATCCATCCTAAGATTGAGATGTGTAGTTGAGGATTAATTCTATTACTATAATTAATATTGATAAATAGGCTCATCAATATCTGGGATAGAGGAGCAATTAAGAGGCATATAGAGATTTGATGAGGCATAGGAGGCATGAATCCTAATATTTATTGTATTTATGGTCTAGGAATGTCCTCCTAAGAAATGAGGTCACCTGATGATGCAGATATTCAATATCCATTTCCAAAAATAAGTATTCAACAACTTTCCATGGAATTATTAATTAGGATCTAACTTGGATTAATTATCTCTTAAGCATGATCAAGCACTTTGTGCACAAATTACTCAAATTGATTAGAATGCCTTGTTATTGGTCCAAAATTTGATTGGATTGTAGTTGGACGGTGATGTCAGATGCATTGGATCCATTATCCCATTTAGGATATTATTAATAAAAAATAACAAAGGCACATGTCTTGTGCAAGAGATTTGATATGAAAGAACAATCTAGAGCACCTAGGTGTAAAATTGGCATTTTGACTCAGAATGATCTAATCAAAGTTAGCTGGCCCATAAATTGCATTGCCCCATTTAGGGATACCCTATCCAGAATAAGCACTTGAATATTATCAATTTCAAATAATTTAATGTGCTTTAGTATTTTTAGGCCAAATTGTGCACTTTAAGTGGAAATTGGTCAAAACCCTGGTTGGAGGTTATTGGTGGCTAGATTTAGGTGTCTATAAAACCTAGGTAAAAAATTGTACCAATGTATAGAATGTTACCATAAATGTGTATATTAATCATATAATTTTAAAAATTTGGCCAATTTTTAAACTATGTAAGTGTGGAAGACATGTTCGCATGAAATACCCCCACTAAATCTAAAGAATCTAAAAACTAAGATAAGTGTGGAGAACATATTTCTATATCATGCCCCTATTGTAATCTAAAAATATTGAGTACTGAATAAGTATGGAATTAATGCCTTTTTGCATGTCCCCACTAAAATTGAAAATTTGAAGGTGTGAAATCTTTGCCTCTATGATATTGCCCCATTAATATGCCCCCATTTATGTAATATAAAGTATAAACTGGTAGTTTTCTTACCTCAAAAGGATAAGATAAACTTATAATATGTGTAAGGCTCATGTAACATATAATAGTAGCATGTCTAGGTAGATACATAATTAAGGTACATAGTATGTGATCACATCAAGTCCTAAAATGCATGATGTGAATCATAGAAATGTTTAGATAGTAAAATTAAAATCTCGACAAGTAATCAAGAACACACACAAGAGAACTAAAAAATTAATAAAAAGACAATGGTCCAATTAGAACTCAAATAAGGGGCATGTTTAGATGCTTCACAATTAAAGGAACATGACTTAGTCAAATTTCCACAAGGTAGGTAATGCCATATTCAAATGTCAATACAATAATCACTAATATATTCAAATATCATATTAGGAAAACAAAGGCATGAGGGCCACGATCAATTAAGTATACTCAAATGCTCAAACAAGCAGTAAAATATAATACACTCAAGTACTTGCATAAATAGAAATCATGGAACATGAGTAACCAACATAAATATATCATACTAGTCCCTAGATATATGTGTTAGCATAAAACATTAATTACATAACATATCAAGTTAATTGTAAAAGATATAAGCATAAATAAAGGCATGCGTAAGTATATAATATCAAACATGATAATGGAAAATGATCCTAAAAATAATATAACTTGGGTGTTTTATGATCAAAGTAGAAGATGCCCCTAATGTCTATATGACATGAGTAAAGTGAAATACCAATATCCGAAAGTGCATAGATCATGTGCCTGGGTATGCATGTATCACACTCAAAATATGCATGAAAAATATGTTTATATAAACAAATGATATGCTATATACCAATATGGAACTAAAAACATATATTCCAAGGAGATAATAAGGTATGTAAATGCTGAATATTTTTGGATTTTTTGGATTTTTAGATTTTATTAATTTTTTGGGTATTTTTAGAATATTGAAAAAGAAAAGACTATAATATGATCTCATCTAAAGGATGTTCGTAGGTATCTCCACATTATTAACCTAGTGAAATAAACTTGTGTTATTGCCAAGGAGCATGGAGAGGTGTAATATCTAATACTTTGTGGTCTTGAAGAGACAATAGAATGAGTAGGGGTTTATAAAACCCATTATTGAATGCTTTGTGGTTTCTCTAAAGTAGTAGTAATACAAACATGTTTAGGTGCCCTAGATATCTAAATATGGTTTATCCTATATAATTATTATATAGAATCCATTGTGTGTCTCTAATGTAAAGGTCTCTCAAGTATTGGTTGTCTATGAAAGGGTATTTCTTGTTTCATATCCTTTTGTGTAGTATTAACCTTAGTTGGTTTGATAATTATTTACCTAGGTATAAATATATTTTATCCAAATGGATGTTCATATATAATTTTTTAAACTTTAATTACCCTATTTCCATGAATGTTTTTAACACACCTATGCATTATATAATGTACTATGTCCTTATTTGAGATGGGTCAATATAGTGTAGGGTTAAGAATATAGAAATGAACAAGAATAAGGGTGATAAATAGAACTATAAAAAGCCAATTAATTTCAAGCTCAAATAAATAATATTATAAATTTAAATGCCAAGATATGCTAAAATTAGGAAGTATAACTATTTACTAATATTAGAATAAGAAGAAAATAGGAGTAAATATTTAATTTGATGTGCATGTGCATAAAAACCAAAGCCTAGTATATGTTAAAAGTAGTAATGAGACCAATAAATGGTGGTAGAGCATGAATTCAAAATGCAAGAAACTTTTTGTTCAAGAAATATGAACCAAGTCTGGAATTGGTGTGATGTGTTAGTATACAAGTATGAACACAAAGAATATGCAAAAACCTAGATCCAATGCTTATATATGTCATCTAGTAAACAATAACTTTTGTTGTTGTAGTTGTTATTGTTAAATAGAGTCAAATTTAAAGAGAGAGAGGTAAAGAGCAAGAGATTGATGAACTATGTCAAATAAATAAATATAGATACATAGAGACAGAGGGGTAGAGAGGAAGAGAAGAGAATTGAAGAGAAGAGAAGAGAAAAGAAGAGAATAGAAGAGAATAGAAGAGAAGAGAGAGATGAAGAGTAGAGTTTGAGTAGTTAAATAATATACTTGTAATAGATAATTAAAATTGAATTAATTTATGAATCAATATTGTAATCTGGGGTTTTAGCTTCATATTTTGAATATAGATCTGATTGGTGGGTGTCATCAGAAGAGCTAAGTTGCTGCTCAGTTAGGGAGTTGGTGTATACACCCTAAATTGGTCAAGCAACCACACATATCATGTATTTTCATAGTCCTTTCTTAGGATACTTTGACTAGAGAATATGAGCCTTATTCACATTATCCATGTCTTTTATTTTACTCATCTTGGTCTCACTTCATGCTCTAAACACCGTTTTGCGTATTCCTAGTCATCCTGAGTTGTTCAAATGATCATTCCACCTCAGCTAGGTCACATTTACCATGCTAATCCCATCCCCCTAGGTCTCAATACTATAGAATAAGTTTTATAGGATTGGACTATAACACTAGACCCTAGGTTGTTCATATCCAGTGTTCCTATCCAATGGCATTTTTAGTTCCAATGGTTAGTTTCCCTTGCTTAATGATTCCCAATCCATTCTTAGCTTCATCTTTAATTTTTAATAATGTTGGCCAAATATGAATAAATCTCCCAAATTCAAAACAAAGAGTCTCCTATATAAAGGACTTCATAAGGCATTTTATACCTATCACTTACTACTTTGATACATTAAATAATTAAAATCAGTCAGTAGAATATCTCAACATTATGCATCACACATAGACTTGCATGCTTGATCAAGGAAGGGCCTAGGTGAAAGTCATTCTTAAATCTACCATGTGCATTGATTATACACATTCCCTAAGGAAGAACTACATTTGATTTGAGACCCTAGCTTGAGGGTTAATATAGGCAATGATTAGGCAAATAAGGGTTTCTGATCATGCAATCATACATCCACTAACCCAGTGTTTACCCTTATGTTTTTGATGTATATTTTTTTCATGTGTGTATATATACAAAGGGTTTAAATATTGAAATGGACCTAGAATGAGTTATATCAACATTCAACCTCTAAAATTTCATATATAGGCTAACACAAAGATAATGGATAGAACAAAAAAAACTCAGATCTTTGAGACAATAGCAACAGAAAAGGACTATAGAACCAGATCCTAGGATGTCCATTTCTAGTGCTCTTATCCTTTCATTGAACGAAATCTAGATTTAGGTTCCAAATATCTTCCCAATCTTGTGCAACATGTTTTAATATTGAAATGGACCTCCAATGAGATCTATAGAGATTCAAACTCTAAAATTTTATTTACAGGCTCATATAGAGACAATAGATAGAACATAGAAAACTCAAATCTATGGGATAATAGCGGTAGAAAAGGACTATACCACTAGACCCCAATGTGTCCATTTCTGGTGCTTCTATCCTTTCACCAAATGAAAGCTAGATTTAGGTTCCAAATATCTTCCTAGTCCTATGTAGTAGTTTTAAGCCCCTGGGTCATTAGTCTTAGCCTATTTTTCTAGATAAGTTTATTTCTTTCTATACACAATTAATTTAATTAAATTAATCAAAACTTATATTTTACTATATTAGATTAGATTTTCCCTCTTACTCCAGACCCTTTATTGTTTAGGAACTAGACCCTAGTTTCCCAAAAATAATAAAATAATTGGTGATTCCTTAGAGTAGGTGCTCTTAAATCATGGGATTGGTGTCTCCTTAGGTTTGGTTCCCTTAAACATTGTAACAAATGAGGTTATTGATCATGAGGTTGGATTATAATAGTAGATTATAGAAGCTATTTTTATGGTGTTTTTTCCCATATTGGGTTTTCCATGGTATATCTAGTGTTATGCATATTTATGTGTATGTGATCTTTACATATATTTTTAGTCTGCATTAATTTTTTTTAAAAGGACTAAGTTAGTCTATCTAGTGATTCATCCCCACTCTCAGTAGATAGTTGTGTTACAAAAAAATATTTCTTACCCATTTGAATACCCAAGACATATTTTGATCTTACATACTTTTATCTAATCTTGACCATATTTTTATTACCTGGGCCATACCTTGAATACCTGATACCTGACTGAATACCTAAGCCATATAATGAAAGGAGATGGGGCATTATTGAATCAAAGGATAAAGGAAATGGGGCATTATCAAGTGATGCTTGAAAAGTTGGATAGAGGGAATTATCACTTATGTAAATAAAGGAGATGGGGCATTGACTGATCTATATATTTAAAGGTGAGGGGGAAGTTTCACCTATATAGAGAAAGGATTGACTAGGTATGATCTAGAAAAAGTCTTGAGAGTGGATTCAGGACAAAATTCCTAAATAATTTATGGGGGTTTAGATAAATGAGTCTATCGATATGCATAAATGACTAAATTTTAGCATGAAAACTATAACATACTTGTATTCATGTTATGGTCACTCATACATGACATCTACCATGTACCTAGTGCTATATGTAGGTATATAGTAACTCAATCATGACATCTACTTGTATTTGTGATATGATCATTAATACAAGACATGAATGTAGTTAATCACTCTAGTACACTTCATTCGTAATATAAGGAATTGAAAAAAAAATTAAGAGTCATCCTAAAAATATTATTTTCATTCTAAAAAAAATGTAAGATAGATAGGTAAACCCATGTATGCTTTAATTCTAATATCACACATGTATGACCTGACCACTTTATTTTGGACTCACATATAATAGAGTCATATTACAGCATCCAAAACTCACATAGGACACTACCATTACCACTACCACTACCATTTTGGGTGGAGGGGAGTGGATTCAAACCCTATTTTCTCAAGATCATATCAAAACCACTCATATCTCTATCTCCATAAACCATATGGAGAGATGGTAGTCAAACACATAAATCATCATTCATCATCATAATCACTCCCTCATCAGTCTCTCATCCCTATCTCATATAACTTCATCATCCCTCATCATCCCTAGTCACTCTTTCATTATCACTCATCATACATAATCATTCCCTCATCATCCCTCATCATACCTAATCACTCCCTCTTATATCCTCATCATCCTAGATCTTTCCTAGTCACTCCCCCATAATTTATCATCATCCTTAATCATCCCTAGTAACTAATTAAATGGACCTTATTATCTATAATCACATCCTCATCAATCCTCATCATCCCTAATTACTCCATCATCATCCCTCATTACCCTTTATCATACCTAATCACTCCCTTATCAACCCTCATCATCCCTAATCATTACCTCATTATCTCTCATCATCCCTTATCATCCATAGTCATTCCCTCATCAAACTTCATCATCTTTCATCACTCCCTCATCATCCATCATCACCTCTAATTGTAAATAGTAACTCCCTCATCATACCTCACTATGCCTAATCACCCCTAATTATCTATAATCATTCCCTCATTATCCCTCATTGTCTCTAATCACACCTTTATAGACCCTCATCACACATAATCATCCCTAATCACTCCCTCACGATCCCTCATCATCCTTATTAACTCCCTCATCGACCCTCATCATCCCTAATAAATATCTAATTAGCTCTTATAATCCTTAGTCACACCTTCATTATCCATCACTGTCCGTCATCATCTCTAGAATCATTCTCTCATTAGCCCTCATCATCCCTAATCATTACCTAATCATCCCTCATCATCCCTAATCATCCCTAATCACTTCTTCCTTGTACCTAATCACTCCCTCATTATACCTCACAATCCATAATCTCTCTCTCATCAACCCTCATCATTTCTCATCATCCCTATTCACTTAATCATCCCTCATTATCCTTCATCATCCGTAGTCACTCCCTCATTATCCCTCATCATCCCTAATAAATCTCTCATTATCACTAATCACTCTATCATCATCCCTTATCATCACTAATCACTTCCTCCTTATCCATCCTCATCCCTCATAGTCCTTAATAATTCTCTCATTAGCCCTCATCATCCCTAATCACTCCTTCATCATCCATAGTCATAACCTCATCATCCCTAATCACTTCCTCCTCATCTTTTATCATTTTTAATCACTCCCTCATTGACCTTCACTATTCCTTATCATCACTAATCACTCCCTCATCATCTCCATCATCCATAATCACTCCATCCTCATCCCTAATAAATCAATCCAATACATTAATTGTCGGTGTAGTGACTTCCTCCTTATGCATGATTGGATTTTATTCCAATAAAACATTTTAATCACTCAAATAAGGCTCAAAGAAACCGTTCTTTCACTCATCCTCTTTCACTCAAATAAGGAAATCTTATCTTCACAAATCCCTTTCAGTCATTTCTCCAAATAAATATCTCTAAATGAATAAAAATATCCTCTTTCACTTGACTAAGGCTTGAAGAGACCTTTCTTAGATTCGAATTGTAGGTTTCATATTCCATTATGACTGTTGTGCACATCTATGTTATGCTTTTTTTTATCTATGTAATGATTTATTATCATTATCTTAGATTCATTAAAGAAATATTCATAAATATAGAAACTATAGTAATGTCCAAAAATGACCAAAATTAATTCAATGGGACTGAAGGATAACAACGCATATCAACTCATAACATAAGCTTAGATTCACCAAAATTGTAGAGATCTCATGCATATTTACTTACTTAGGATGTCATTTACATACATAATTAACATAGGCATAACTACCAAGCACATAATGATTTCCTAAAATATAAAAAATTATATAATCCTTTAGGAACATATTAAGATATAAAAATGGAATACTTAAGATATTTATTTTTTTCACAATATGAGATAAAGTACTAGAAAAAAATCAATTCGTTACATCATTTAATATAAATTTTATTTAAAAATTTCAATATGACTAAATTTACTCACAAAAAAACAAATATGAATTAAAAAAAGGAAATCCTAATGGAAAAACAAGGTAAGGTCCATAAATTCATTCCCAAGACACATTTTCTAATGTTACAAGTATAAAAATGAGTTTCCATAACTTCACTATTATTATAAATGATCATAGTAGTTTACTTCAAGTTTAAAAACGACATAAAAACATGACAAGTCTCATATTAGCATACTAAACAACTAATAATAACTTTCCCATATTAAACATTGCATATTATTTTAACTATATTAGCAAGAGTCTATGAACTGCACAATATATACAATCTAGATGAACACAACAATTGTATGTTATTATGATATTTTAAAATTAGTAAATTGTCTAAAATTACGTACAACTACATCCAAATATTTTTATTAAAGAAGAAATTATCAATCCATAGATTCAACACCATGAGAGGGTCAATAATAGAGTGCTAAAAAGTATAAAATAACAAATGTACTCTTATTTCAAAAATGGAAGAAATTGCATCAACCTAATGAAACTCAAGAGAACTTTAAAATTTCACATATTACAAGGGAACTTAGATAATTGAAGAGATAGACTTGCACAAGGAATTTTTAATATGGTTTATGAAGGACCATAATTTTATGAAATAATCTATTAATACCCTGAATCAAGAGGGAGGTGTCCTTTGTACTAAAGAGAAATTGAAAGAGGTTATTATCTAGGTTAAAAAACTAAAGGATAAAATGAATA
>JARHVA010005366.1:922500-967500 GCA_037957365.1 Torreya grandis
ATGATATGGGAGTAGTGGTTTGGGTTTTCATTTAGGGTTTGACGTATTAGTCAAAATAAGTCGATCCATCCATGCATGCTCCATCCCATCATATTACATAGATACTACATTTGTGTTAGCATATGACCTATCTCTATCTCAACTAATCCACACATGAGACCCTATCTATATAAATGGATCCCTATCTTTATCTCGACCAGTGACATCCATACTTGAACTTAGAGATTAATAACTCCAATATTTTAGTCAATTTCCAATCTTAAAATTCCAAAAACTAAGTATTGACTAGAAAATATTTTGAAAAACTTACTTTTAAATGGTAAATCCTACAGTTATGGAATAAATTTTATAATACACATAGTGTCCCTAATTTTTTATATTTATTAAAATAAATTTAAAGTATAAGAATATGAAACTTAATATAAATTAAATGTAAACTTATCCCTAATTTTTAGCAAAGGGATTATGAACTTTCATTCAATTTTCTAACCTTTTACCATATCATTTTAAAAATGCATTTCAAATGACATATTCCCTTTGCTAAATGATGTATTCCCTTTACAAAAGATGTTATGTTTTATAAATATTGTTCACCCTTTACAAAAGATGTTTTGCATTTTTCATTATGTAATATTTTTTGTCCCCTTTGTGTATATGCCCATGGAGCACTCCCTCGATGGTTTATAAACTCCTAAAAGTGTTGAAAATTGAGCACCACCTTACAATCTTGAGTTTAGACCTATATAAGATCTAAAAAGATAAAAATCACCTTATCATTAATAGAAAATTATGAAGATGTTTATTTAATGTTAACAATAGCTGAATCCCTATATTTACATAGCTAAAATAAAAATATAGTTCCAAATAAGCTCTATATAAAATAAATATAAGTTTTTCATAGATCTTTATCCCCAAAAATAAACTATGCACGAAGAGAAGGACTCTAGGGGGAATGATTGGAAATGGGATTTAATACATTTTTAAGAAAATTGAGATTTTGGACATGTATAAAATATATGTTTTAAGGAATGAGGTCTAGATTAGGCTGGACACCTATATGTACAAATTCCAATGATCAAGTGGAACTCACCAAAAATAAAGTCCTAATAAACCAGCATTAAATAATAAATTTGCAATCTTGGGTTCAATCTTAGCATTCCATATATTTTTAAGTCTAATGAAACAAGTCTTGGGTGAGTAATTTAAATTCCAAATCTGATTTGACAACTTCTCCCATATAGAGCCTCAAAATAAACCATACCTAAATATGTTTGAAATGAGTTATTATAGGAAAATTATAATAATGGAAGATATGCTTCCCATTTGGTTTGTTGATCCATACAGTACATCCCTAGGAGGCCTTCTACAACTTCATTTGTCTTTTCTATTTGTCCATCTATCTTGAGATGAAATGCAGAGCTAAAGCTTAATTGTGTACCTAAAGTTGACTATAGGGTCATCCAAAACCTTAAAGTAAACCTAGAATCTTTGTCTTATATGATCTTATCTACAAATACATGCAATCTAATTACTTCCTTTACAAATTAATTATCTAAGGTTGGTACATCATCAGTCAAATTTTTGGGTATGAGATGTGCTACCTTAGTAAGCTTGTTGATTACCACCATAATAACATCATGTCTATAGGGTGTCATAGCTAATCCTTGTATGAAATATATACTGACAACTTTCCATTTATATTATGGAATTTCATGCAGATATAAAAGTCCTATAGGATGATGGTGTTCTACTTTAACCCTTTGACATACCAAGCATCGCAACACATATAATACTATATCTCTTTTCATCCCTTGCCAAAGGTATATTTTTTTAAGATCGACATACAATGTTTTTACCCCTAGATGACCTGAGTAGGGTACATCATGAGCTTCATCAAAATTATCTTCCTTAAGTCTTCTACATCTGGAACATAGATCATATTCTTATATTGAAGCAATTCCTCATTGTCTAAGGTATATTCTTTAGTTATTGGGTCTTATGAATTTTCTTGTATTATTATTATCACTTGATTATACCAAGGATCTTACTTTTGTCCTTCCAATATTTTCCATTTTTAATTATATCTAAGCATTGTTATATTCATTAGGTTTCTTCTCCTACTCAAATCATCGACAACCTTATGCTTTTTTCCCTTGATATAATCAATTTCAAAATCATACTCACTCAAGAACTCCAACCACCTTTTTTGCCTAGAATTTAGATTGGGTTGAGTGAATATGTATTTTAACCCTTGATGGTCAATTTTTAGTTCAAAAGGTTTCCCGATAAGGAAATGTCTCCACTTTTTTAAAGCATGAATAATTTCCACCAATTCTAAATCATGAGGGGTATAATTTACTTCATGGGTTTTCAATTTCTTGGACTCATATGAAATTACACCATCATTATGAATGAGTACTCCTCCTAATACTTTGTTAGATGCATCTGTTACAACCACAAAATGTTCATTCAGATTAGTTACCTTCAAGATGGGTGTCATCATCAATTTTTCCTTTAGAATCTTGAAAGCTTTATCACACTACTATGTCTTTATAAACTTATTACCTTTCTTTTACAATGTCATAATCGGGTTGGAGATCCTATAAAAACCTTCAACAAATCTCTTATAATATTCTACTAACCCCGTGAAACTCCTTACTTATGATACATTCTTAGGGATTGGCTAGTTCATTATTGCCTTTATCTTGTTTGGATCTACTATAATTCCTTCTTTGGATATGATGTGGCCTAGATAATGTATTTCCTTCTTAAAGAATGCACATTTGGACAACTTACCATATAGTTTAACTTCTCTCAACCTCTAAAGAACCAATTGAAGATGTGCTAAGTGATCTTCCTCATTCTTAGATTAAATCAAAATGTGATCTATGAACACCAAGATGAACTTATCCAGGTAATTATGAAATATAGTATTCATTAAAATCATAAATGTTGAAGGAGCATTTGTTATCCTAAATGGTACTATAGTAAACTCATAGTGTCCATATCTAGTCCTAAAAGTATTTTTTGGAATATCTTCCTCCCTTATTCTTAACTGATGATATCCTGATGAAAGATCTATCTTTGATAAAACTGTTGCTCCTTTCATTTGCTCAAAAATGTCTTCTATAAGAGGTAGGTGATATCTATTCTTAATTGTTACCCTATTTAGCATTCTATGATTAATGCATAATCTTAGAGTTCCATCTTTATTTTTGAAAAATAAGATTGGCATTCTCCAAAAAGACACACTTGATCTCTTCAATATTTTACTCAAGAGTTCTTCTAGCTGAATTTTAAGTTCCATCAACTCAATTGGGTTCATTTTTTATGGTACTCTAGAAACTAGCTCAGTTCTGGGTAAAATATCAATTAAGAAATCAAATTTTCTCATAGAGGGCATTCTACATAATTATTTAGGAAATACATCCTCAAATACCATTAGAAATGGATACCCTTCTAGGGTTGGTTTATCTTTGCTTTCATCCTTATCATTTGTCATTACCATGAAAATTAGAGCTCCCTTCCTTCTCTCCTTCAGTTGCACAACTGATATGGTTTCTACTTTTGTGGGCTTATGTCCCCCTTGAATCATGACCCATCTCCCTTCCTCATTGTAACACCTAACCAAATTCATATAATAGTCTATTTTGGATTGGTGCTTGGTGAGACAACTCATCCCTATTATCACATCATAGGCTCCTAAGGGTGCTACAAATAGGTCTAAGTTTATCTCAAAATTTGGAAATTATAATTTTACCTTAGATAGACATTGAGACATTTTCTTATCCCCATACTAGACCGTCCATGATGAAATCATGTGTTTTACTAGGAGAGACATTTTTCTTAATAATTCAAGAGAAATAAAACATTTTGATGAACCAGTATGTATGAGAATTGAATTGGGTTTACCCAATAATATAGTTATAGCTTCAACTGACACATTCTAGTATTAATTTTGGTGATTCATTACCATATCATTGATCCTTTGTTGGGGTCCCCTCTAAGGTTGATTGGCCCTTATTTGTCCCTATCTCCTTGGATAATCTCAGTTAAAGTGATTTTATTCACAAGAAAAACATCCTCGTAGCATCCCTTTTGATACTGGGTTCCTTGAGGCATCATTTCTTCTACCTAAAATATATGGAGGATACATGGCAAAATTACAATTACTTTAATCATTCCTATTATTATCTCCTCATCTCTTGTTGTAAATTCCAAAAATATTTCTTTGATTTTGATTTTATAGGAGTACTCTGCCTGTTGGATTTGTTCTTCGGTCTTTATCCACAACTTGCTCTCTCCTAAAATTTGGTTTCATTTTGAAGGCTTTGTTTTTATCATTTTTAAATTTTTATCTTGCCACAACTAGGGCCTACAATTTCCATTATTTTTTTAGATATTTTTATATCACTTTTTTCATGTTCTCAAGGCCATACATATCTACTTTCTCTTCTATATTTGCATTCAATATTAGGATGAACTAGCCTTAAATCTTAACAAAAAATAGGAAGTAACATTTGCAAGCTACATCTGCTTTCCACTTTTATTTACATCAACATTTTTTGATCCTTGCTTTAGACAACCTAATCCATATAATTATTGTTACCAAATTTTTGATATCTAAGAGCCATATGGTTGGTAGTTTCTCTATAATAACTGGTTTAACACTCTTAATCCTAGTTTTTATTGCTCATTTTAGTGGTACCAAGTTTTGAATAAGAAATTTACTTTCTCTATTTCTATTTCATAAGTTCACAAATCATAATCATTTAAGGTTGCTCAATTTTATTGCTTATCTTAATTAGTATTTGTTGACCAAGAGGGATTATCCCACCACTTGGTATTAATGACAAGACATGGTCCTTATTTATTCCTGATAGTTTATAGGGATGATGCCTAAATATCATTATTACAGCTGTGTTAGGTTATGGATGTAGTATGTCAAGCACAATGATATTACCCATAAACATGAGCCAAAGGCACTGCTTAATACTAAACACTATGTAGTTTTTTTTAACCTTAAATTCTTGGTTTAAGTTAAGATTTAAAAGAAAAAATACTTAAAATAAATTAATGTATTATATTTCAAAAGCAAATTCTTGAGTAGGAAGGTAGAAAAAAAAATTGTAACTTAATCTCCTAGTTTAATCATCATGTTGATTTACAACAACATTATTTTTCTTTGACAATTATACCTTTAGTCTACTTAGGTAACATTTTCTAGAAAATAACTTATACGCATGGAGTTTAAGAATGTTATTTTGAACTTGAATTTAATTTTAAATAAATCCTTTATACGCTTGAAGGGGGGGTTTTGAAATTGAGGATTCAAACATAGAATGAAGAATATTTATTTTCATACTATTCTTAATGATAATAAAATTCATCATAAAAGATCAATAATAATCAAAGTAAGGGTCTGCTCAGAATATTATTTTATGACAACTTAGATTGCTTTATGGTGATTTCATGTATCTAATCAATATTCTCACAATCTAGGTTTATGCATGTAACTTTACAGACTAGATCAAATGTATTTCATAAATTTATAATCTAGGTACATAAAAAACAAAAATCATATACTTAATGATATATTCTACTCTTTTCATCGAATTGGGTATAGAGACCAAGTTAATGTTTATAAATAGATACATAATGTAAAATTGCATATATCAAGTAATATTAAATAAGTGGATATTGTTATATGTTATGTCTCTCGAATATCTCAATACTTTTTTTCTTTTATTGTTTGATATAAAATCATTTGATTTCCGTAATAATAAGTATCATTATCATTTTATTCTAGTTTTTTAGCAATAAATACACTATATTTATCTAACAATTTAAATAAAATATTATACTTACCCGGTGCCTATTGAAATACTTGACTAAAATGGAATGTGGTTCTGCTTGAATTGAAATAGCTGATACCAAAGTATGGTGGGGTGTTGATCTTGGGTTGCTCAAATAAACTATATTGATCACCAAAGAAAAGGAGACATATATGACATAGGTTCAAATCAAACTCATTTGCCATAGCCTCAAAGGCTTATAAAATGGCAATATCCTTTTCCATTTGGGACTATTGCTTCATGTGTCTATCTTCTATTGCCAAAATCCATGTAATAGAAGAAAATGCCCTTTATGGGTTTGTCTTTGCTAACAGACACCTTCATCATTTTTTGGCTTGGCTCGACCCATTGGCAAGCTAACAATGTTTTCTAATGGACATTAGGGAATGTATTGTTCCTTCTATAGTTTCTCAAGTTGATCTTCTATGGCCAAAAAGGCCATCCCCAAAAATGGAAGGAGACTTTTTATACCACTTGGATCTACTATACATAAAAGCTATGTCTGAATGTCATTCACCCATTCTAGGCTTCTATGCCTCCACCAATGAGCCTGTGCATCCTTGGCCAAAATGCTTTAAAGAAGAGATGCCTCCAACTTCTTTTCTTAGATTTCGGTCTCCTTTATATAAGGACACATATTCCTCTTTTCTAAATTGAATAGATTCTAAAAGAAAAAGAAATTGAATCCTCCAATATCTCCTCATCACCAATGCGTTCATTTTATTCCTCTCTATAAAGCGTCAATTAATCAAGTATTTATAAAAAAATTCTTGCAAATCTTCCTCCTTAATTATGTGCTCTTGACTGGGTTTTAACTATTCTTTATCTGACAATGATCCCTCCATTTGCATGGTCATAGCATGAGTTAAGGTGTAGAACTTAGGGAATCGACTTAGGCTAAGGATGGATTGGTGGTGGCATAAAGGTAGCATGGATGCCTATAAAACATGAATCAACCTCCTTCTGCCTACCCCCCTCCATCACACATAATCTATCAATCTCCTCATGCATTACAACCTTCTTTCATCAGATACCTCTGCCCACTTCGCTTCTGATAGGTTTTTACCCCTCATCATAGTTTTTAACTATTTCTATGGTGATTGATAGTTTCATTTACATAGATTTAAATTTTATTTATGATTTATGACTGTGTGTGATGTGGTGGGAGGGTTATTTCCATGTGTTCTACTCTTAGCATATGTGGCATGCAATAGGTCCATAGTGAGGGAAGAGAGGTCTTGACATGAAAAGCTAATATGGATGTGGTTAAGGCATTTTAGTATACCTTATTATATAGTTTATAATTTTAAAATTATGAAAATGTTTTGAATATATTTTTAGATTATGTCAGTCTCATATTTCATAGTTGTCTTGCCCTATGGCCCTATAGTTGGTTTATACTCTACACTCTAATTTTTTTCACATTTTTTCCTATACTTTGTTTATTATTTATTTGATTGGTCTTTTGAGAGACTTATAGAGGTTTTTACTCAATTTATACATAATATGGCCATCAAATTTGGCACTAAAAAAAGATAAATATAGTGTTTAAAAAGGACAAATTTAATTGCTAAAAGTAAGGAATTATAAATAAGATCTTGACTTTATACTACTCACCATCTAAACTCCTTCTCCATTGGTTTTTCAATTAACACAAATTACCTCTTATAAAATAAATGTACAGAGGTGCTTCAAATTGTTTAATACCCTAAAACCCTAAAACCTAAATTCATATAACTTTATTTCTGTTAAAATTTTATTCTTTTGTGGTCATAGAAATCAAAATTTTAACGACAGTTGTAAGATGAGGAGAAGGAGGGGTTTGAGCAGCCAATAATGAATCACAATCCAAGTAATAAATATAATCCCTACATATTGTTAGAATCATGAAATGAGTGATAATTACAAGAGGAGGCTAAGGAGGAGTCTAAAGAGCCAATAGTGAAGTACAATCTAAGTAAGCAATACAAGTTTTAAATATTTGCAAATGTTTTCACACTTTTAATGATTTTAACCTATCTATTAAGGGATTCAAACTATTGCCATGTTATTTGTGTGATAAATGTGTTTGGGGAAAGGGGTTTAACTTGTTTATTTTTGCTATTATTTTTTTATTTAAATATGATGCTTGATTCACCAGTGATTGTATAAGTTTTTTGAAAGATTTAATAGAAATCACCAGTCAATGTATACTGGTGTGGTGCTTTTACCAAAGTTTCACCAATGGAATTATACTTGAAATCTAGGATTCACCAATATTTTAGAGCAATCTTTTAAGGGTCCCTTCTTCAAATTATCCCTGAAGAAAACATTCGCTCCTTTCAACCTTAAGTTCAACTATGCCTGATTTTAAATAAGTTCTAAACCTTCCATGCTAACATTTCTAAAAGAGAAGGAAACCCTAGAGAAAGAGGCTTACCTTCAGAAAATTCATAAATTTTGATATTTTGTTTGGAGGAATTTGACATAAAATAAATTTAGATTGTATTAATGCATCTAAAAGAAGTTAATGGTTATATCATTTCCAAGCAATGTTACCAATTACCTTTAAAAAAACTCATTATAATGTAAAAATTAAAATGATAGTATTTTATTATGATATAAATTTATATTTTACTATTATTATTTAAAATTAATTTAAATATATAATATTATAATTTAAATAATTAAATATTTTAAAATAAATTAATATTAAAATATAGTTAAAAAATAAATAATTACAATAATAATTTCAAAAATTTAATATAAATTTTTTGAACCATTTTCATATTTAAATATTTTGACTTAAATTTGTATATTTTATATATTGTATTACATTTCAATGTCATGAAATAATTTTATTAAAAAGAATTAATTTTAAAGTAGTTAGCTATTTTTATGAAGAATAAATATCATTTTAATCAAAATTTGAATGTACAAATCGTACGAGAATCCAAAAAAGGATAACATTGGGACAGAATGATACTAAACTAAGAAATTATTCTATGCATCTAATACATATAAAAAAATAGGGTTTCAATCCAAAAAAGTAAATTATTTTTTAATGAATTAGGTATAGATATTATTTAATTTTAATTATTATTTTATGTAATATTTTATTATCAATAACCATGAATATAAAAGGATAAAAAAATAATAAAAAATATATATCATTTCAATTAAAATTTGAAATCTTACTTATTCAAATAAAAATAATATTTTTTAATAAATTAAATATTAAATATGTTATTTAATTTAATTTTATTTTATTTTATATGATATTTAATTATCAATGATCATGATTATAAAAATATAAAAGAGGTACATAGAATATATATCATTTGAATTAAGATTCAAATGTCTACAATAATCATAGCTACAAAAATATTAAAGAGAAAGAAAATGATGATAATATGCCAAATTATTTGAAGTAGTGAAATATTATTGCAAATGTATTATTGAATAAAAATTCTCACATATAATTGAAGGTAATATCAAAAGATAAAATAAAATGTACATTTGAATTATACATTATGATATATCTCACCAAAAAAATTAATCTACTTTTTATTTTTGAAGCATGTGTAATGGGTATGAGGTGGTATTAAATGGTGTAAGATGTCTTCCAAACTATAAAGAATATGTTTGACATCATTGACCTTAAAAAAGATTTTCCACCTTTTCATTTTTTTTTCTAAACAATGTTAAAAAATATTTATTATCAGACTAATATTATCATTACACTTAGAAATATAATTATCACCATTACAATCACAATCACAATCACAATCATCAAGATTTGAAAACTATTGAAATAAATTAATATTAAAAATATTTTTTAAGAAAATAAGATTAATACATATTACATCAAACTTGACATTAACCTTTAACACCTTCTTATTTATCCTTTTTCCTTCAAACCATGTTGGATGGGCTTATACTTTACATATATTGACAAATAAAAAATTAAACCAACAAATGATGATGATGATGATGATGATGATGATGATGATGATGATGATGATGATGATGATGATGATGATGATGAAACTTACCTATAATGTAAATATAAGGTTTAAGTTGACCCTGAATATATTGTAAAAGGTTTAAGTTAAACACTCTCAACTACATCAACTCTCAATAAATTAATAATAAATCACGAGTTAAGCCATGGACTTACTCTCATAGTTTTAAATTTAAGTGTAGATGGGAAGGATTAGTTTTCTCTTGCTTTTCCTTATAAGATTTTGCTTTCAATTTTGTAATAAATGGCATTGCTAATGAAGAAAACTTAGTGTCTTAAAAATTAAATTGAAAAAGGTTTAATTATTTATATAATTTTATTTTTAATCTAAAAAAATTACAAACCAAATTAATAATAAGTAAATAATATTGTTGCTAAAATTAAATTTATATTGAAATAATTTTAAAATAAAGTTATATTAAAATAATTTTAAAATAAAGTTATATTATATATATAATATATTTTCAATGGAATTTTTTTTTAATTAAACTAATGATGAATCAATAATATTGTTACTAAAATTAAATTTATATAATAATAATTTTGTATCATCATTTAAATTTATATATATAAAGATTAAATACAAATATTGTCGTTGATATTTTAACTAAATAAATATTGAAAAACCAGTTAAATTTGATTTAACTTATATTCAAAATAGAAACAATTCAAAATAATTAAAGATAAATAAAAAAAATTATCATTTAACAAATTTAAAATTAAAATAAAATTAAAATAAAATCTACTTATTTTTAATAATTTCTAAGAATCAATTTAATTTATACTTTTATTTTCTCATATTTCTTTATTTCTTTTATAAGCATATTTTCTCTTGTTTCTTTATTTCTTTAACCTACCTAAAACTAATCCTTTATCTATACTTTAATTCTTTTAAACAAATCTTTTGGTTTTTTAAAAAAAAAAGAGGAAGAAAAAGAAGTCCATGTATAACCGGACCAAGCCACGGTTTCTGACATTCTAAAAGGAGTTAACTATCAGTCCGCACTCCAATCTATTTTGCAAAATAACACATCACGTAGATGACAATATAAAAGCATATATATGAATCACAAAGAAGCTAAACTATATACCATCACAGATTGTGATTCCAGCTGTCTAAATAAAGTAGCCAAATGTGACACACATTTTTATTTCTTTAATAATCACAGATTCGATATCCTCAAACTGTGACCTTAAACTTTTGATGTCATGGTACTTCCATATTATTTCAGTGATGAGGTTTCTTGACAACCAGCACAGGGCACTTGCAATGGCGTTTGCAGTATTCGCTTACACTTCCTACAACAGCCCTGCAACACACATTATAGTTTCATCACACATATTGTGAATAGTCCCCAGACAAAAATAAATGCAAAATATACCAAGTAAAAAAAACTGAAAACATTATATATAAAACATTTAAATAAATCACCTCTTAAGTGCTCCATGGCCATGAGTTCCAACAACTAAAAGATCTACTTTCAGTTCGTTAGCTGACTCACAAATGGCATACTGTGTTTCTCCTGTCATCACCTTAATTTCTACGCTCCCCTGCAACACCAATTAACAACACAATTCTTTAAGAATTGAGGCTTTGATAGTCCATAACAATGGAAAAGGGCCTTTAGTAGAAGTTAATGAATAGTTATCTATATTAAGAACTCTGGTCTGTGTAAATGTACATCTTAATGAGAAATATCTAATCTGAAGCATCGAAAATAGTAAATTTCTAAACAGTTTTACCAAAATCCTTTTTCAAATAGAATTCTTGTAAAAATAACGTAAAGAATTGCTCAAGTTTTTTTTTTTTTTCTTTTTTCGAAATGAAAACATACATTGCCTCTCTCACAAATCTCTTTTGCATGAGATAAAACTCTGTGTGTGATGAGGGCATCTGGGCATTATACATATTATCGAGTTAGTTGTGGGTACTTTTGAATTGGTTGTGGTTATTGTTGATATTCTTGGGCCGGTTGTGGTTGTGAGGGTATTTTTGAGTTAATTGTGACTATTGTAGGCATTTCACTGTCATTCATATTCTCAGGTCAATTGTGGCCGTTGTGGATATTCTTGAGCCGATTGTGGTTATTGTTAGTATTCTTGAGCCAATTATGGTCGTTGTGGGCATCCTATTGTCATGGGTGTTATCAAGACGATTATGGCTATTGTTGGTATTCTTATACCAATTGTGGTTGTTGTGGATATTCTTGGGTTGATTGTGGTTGTAATATTCTTGGGTTGGTGGTGGTTTTTGTGAGTATTCTTGGACCATATGTAATTGTTATTGATATTCTCAAATTAGTTGTGGCCGTTGATATCTCTGATACATGTAGTAAATAATCACTTAGAAATTTAAACTCCTAATTACATCCCAAACCAATTCATGATTCATAACTCCATTAAAAAAAATAATAATAAAACTAAAAATATAAAAAATTAAATTTATTAAAATAATTTATAATATAAAATAGATTAAAATAAATTTGAATGAATATATATATTTTTTAAATATTAATTTACATATGAAATAAATATATTTATTAGAATATATATTGGTTAAAGAATTAGTGCTTTCTCAATCCATAAATTTTTTAATGGAATAAATATCTTTTTTTTTTAAATTAGTCTATCTTCACCTTTGTTTTGTGAATACTTTTCTTTTCATAAATAAAATATTGATATATTTATATAACATCTATTTTTAAATGATATTTTTAAAAAAATATTGAATGATTTTTTTTAATAATATTGACTTTGACAGAGAGATATTTTTCTTCTTCACTTACAGGGTACATGTTTAATGGTTTAATGGTGACATGGAATTTGATCTATAAATAAAGAAAATAAAATAAAAAATCTGAACTGTTTAGTTCATAGTGGCACCTTTTAACTCTCCCTCACGAAGAGCATGATAACTGCCTTCTTTTGGGTTGGGTGATATTGAGATGATATTTGACGTATCACTTATGTACATCATGTTTTATCCGAACCTACCGGATGACAAATTTGCATAACACTATTACATACAAAACTATGACATTGTTTCTTCCAAAATTGCACACAACTATATACTTCGTCTAATTTCAGATATAATAAATAAAACTTCTAATAACATTAGATAGGATAGAATAACACTTTCGAATATTTGGTAGAACGAGTCCTTATCTTTGCTTCCATGCGGCAGTCTTCCAATGGTTACTTTATTGCGTCTTCTCATAGAATTATCTTTATGTGCCATTCCCCTAAAGTAAATGCTTATAAGATATATCAGCACTAATAAATTAGTGCATATATATATGAATAAACAAAAAAATATTCTTTCATTTTCGAATATGGATTTGGATTTACAAATCACAACATATGTGATTACATTTTGATAGGTAAGATCTCTTGTATTTTAAGCACGGATATATTTTATATATATTTATAGGGTATATGTATGTTTATATATTTATAGATCATTATTTTAAATTTTTATTTATATCCCAAAAAAAATTTATTATGAACTTTATTTATTTTATATTTTTTTTTGCAATTTTATTTTTTACTCACTTTAAAATAATGATAATATCATTATTTAATCTTGAATTTATGAAACATTACAAAAAAAAAAATTTGTTTGCTTTGGTATGATCTTGGAAACTTTAAGAATGAGAAAAACATTGTTTTAGGATTCCATGATCTTGTTTACTTGGATTGTACTCCTACACCCCATTTCATATTTTTATAGACCCCTTTTCCCTTCTCGCAAATTATTTTTTATTTATACACTATTTGTCAAATCTCTCACCCTTTTATGTTAACTTACTCGTCAAAATATTTAAAATGTAAAAATTCTATAAGTACATGGGTTCATTATTGCATTTAGGGAGATAAAAAGAAATACACACATAATCAATTTAATAAGCTATCTATTTAATTTTAAAATAAAGGATTTGTTTGGTAGAATAGGACCCTATACCAAAATCATAGTTGAAAGTATTAGTGAAAGAGTATATATACTAAATTAGTTGTTTGCATATCATTAATAACAACAAATATGATGTAATGATCTTCGTATTACAATGGTCTACTTACTAAATTACATTGAATGTTGATTCACAAATTTTCAAATAACATGGGTTTCAGTGAAAAAAGTCTCTCATAAGTCATCCCATTTTTTAAATATTTTCCAAGATGATTTGAGTTGATTAGTTATAGAAAGAAAGAGGAGGATTTTTAGAAGACCTGTGGTGAATTGTGACAAACTAAACGAGGCTTTTCAGTTAAATAAGTTAAGAAATACATCTGTGAGTTGTGATAGAATAAGGAATAATCATTTGAATAATACACCAATGATTTTTATGAGTACATTATGTGTTTTTAGAATAATTTGAAGGAGCACATAAGGTGAAAAAGTACATCACTGGAATCCCACCTTATATTTGTACAAATATGGATTTCATTACTTTTGACACATTGGTAAAAGTATAACACAATACTGGAAATATTGAAGCAAAGGAAAAGGTGAAGCATAAGTTATTTTTTTCATCTACCATTGTGCACAAGAGCTAATTTTCATAAAATTACCATTTAATCACATGTTCATAACAAAAGCATGTCGTGATAGAGACATTGGCCTAATAATACCATGTAACATCATGACCCTTAACAACTTCTGTAGCAGATAAAGGTAAGAAGTACTGAGGTGACAAATGGTGCCATTGACACCATACAAGCTCACAAAATCATTCTTAGTTATGCCATATGCACCAATATTTGATTTTTTTAGTTTACATCAGGTCCCTTGTCAACTGATGACACATATCTAGATGCCACTTGTATGAGATTTACCATCATTTCCATTAACACTTATGACAAATTAGAGTGTCTCTTCCTCACTAAGTTTTGGGCTAATGGACATCCTCTCCATGTCTTCATTGAATGTGGAAGTTAGAAGAACATCATTGCAACAAGTCAATCCACCACATCGACCTCACCACTTCAACACATATTAAACCATAATGTTTGGATTGGATTAACACCATCTTAATTTAGGTAAGGATATTATATTTGAATGATAATGCATTTTATAGTATAAAATTCAATCCCATGGATGAAAAAGTCACATGTGATGTCACAACACTTATGCAAAAAAAATAGGTCGATCTTTTGGAGGCCATAACTTTTGATTCGTAGCTCCGTTTGAGCTCTTCCACGTGCTAAAATGACCATCTCAATAAGTTTGATCTCTTTTACTTAGAGTTGATTTTGATAGTTTCTGAAGGCCATACATGATCATCTGTGGGTCTAAAATTAATTTTTAATGATTTTTTCAAGAATGTTCTATTCAAGATAATTATATATTTTCAGAACCAAATTTGAACTTCAATTACATTTCATCCCTTAAGCTAATTGTTATGTTTAGAGTATTTCAGGAGATTTTTAGAGCTGCACACACTTGCATATGAAATTTACTATATATAGTGGCTGCTAAAAAATAGACTTTTTTTTTCAAATTTTTGTATGTCAACTCTAAATTCCAAGTTGAAGATTATTTAACCATGGTTTGGGTTTGTAATTATTTTAAATTATTTAATAATAATTAATTCTAATTTATTATTTCAGATCTTGGCCTATTGGTAATTTTATTATCTTGATATTGTTTTGCTTTCATTATTTAGTATCAAAGCAAGTTTGAATTTTAGAAGAGAAGGACATGGAAAGAGGATGAGGAGGTATTATACATATGAAATGGATAATACAAGACCTGCAGAGGAATGTTCAATAATTAACATAGATTATCACCAGTTAGGCAAGAAGAGAAGGTGGTGATGAAGCTAAAGGAGACACATATTATGATGAAGAAATTCAACAAGAAGAAGAATAGCAAGAGAAACCACCATCTATGGAATAGAGGATGGTTCAAGCTTTAGAAGAAAGAAATGAAAGAATCAAAGTTCATGTTGCAGATTATGGAGGTAGTTTAAAACTAGAGGAGTTGGTAGATTGGATGAATAGCTTGGAGAAGTTCTTCGAGTGGAAGACTATGAGAGAAGACAAGAAGGTAAAATTTGCATGCATGAAATTGACACGTCATGCAATGATTTGGTGGGATCACCTAAATAAAAAGAGAGAGAAAAGGTAAAGAGAAGATTAATTCATGGAAAAAAAATGGAGAAGTTGAGGGAGAATCTTATTCCTATGGATTATGCGCAAACCTTATACAGAAGATTTTATAATTTAAGGAAAAATGATCATAGTATATAAGAGTATACAGATGAATTTTATAAGCTTTCAATATGAGTGGAGCATAATGAAACATAAGAACAGATGGCTGCAAGTTATGCAAATGGTTTGAAATTTTTTAATCAAGATGAATTAAGTATGCATAGAATACTTTGCATGGAGGAGGGTTATCAATTAGTTTTAAGGGCAGAAGAGAAACAAGATAGACATAATTTTAGAAAAATGTCTCTTGATCCAAGAAGAGGTGGATCCCCTCCAAATAGGGGATGAGGTGGGTTTAATACCACTAGAGGTGGGTCTAATACCAATAGAGGCGAATCATCATATGGTGCAAAAAGGCAAGCTGATAATGGACAAGAGTTTTAATACCAATAAAGAGGAAGAGTATTTTAGAGAGGATGAGGTTATGGTAGCACTAAAGGATGATTTTAAAATCAATATAGATCTTATGTCTATTATAGATGTGGATAAGAAGGCTACATAACATTTGAGTGTCCACACTATCAAGATCAAGAAAGGAGGCAAGAAGATCACTCAAGAGTGAATCTAGTTGAGGTTGAGATAAAAACACAAAATATTGAAGTTGCACCACTAGATGTTAGAGAGAATTTCATGATGAGAAGAACAACGATCGCTTTAAGGAAGGAACAAATACATAATTAAAAAGTGGTGATGTATGGCTATAATTAAATATTTTTTGAACAAGATGTACTTCGGGTGGAAAGGTATGCAAAGTAATTATAGATGGTGGTAGTTGTGAAAATATGGTTTCTAAAGAAATGATAAAGAAAATAAATTTATAATGTGAAAAGCATCCAAATCCTTATAAGATGTTATGGTTTAATACAGGGAATGAAGTTGCAGTAGATAAAAGGTTCTTAATCATGTTGTCTATAGGAAAAAGTTATAATGATGAAATATGGTGTGATGTTATTATGATGGATGCATGCCATGTGTTATTGGGGAAACTGTGGCAATTTGATAGGAAAGTAATTCATGATGGATCAAAGAACTCATAAACTTTTTAGAAAGGTGGTACAAAGGTAGTTCTTTTACTTCTTAAAGAAAAAGAGAAGATAGAAAGCATGCTCTCTAATAAAGAATTTATCCAATATATGAAGGTGGCAGGTTGTCGTTATGTATTAGTAGCAAAGAATGGAGAAACAAAAATGGTGTCAATAATAATAGAAGTAGCAAGAGTGCTGAAATAATATGAAAATGTTATCCCTAATGAGTCCCAGATGGTTTACCACTAAAGAGAGATATTCAACATCACATTGATTTGATTCTATGATCAACTCTACCCGATTAGGCAGTTTATAGGATGTGTCCAACAGAACATTTATAATTAAATAAACAATTTACTAAAATTCTATGAAAGAAGGTGATAAGGGAGAGTATGATTCCATGTGCAACACCAGTATTGTTAACTCCAAAGAAAGATGGATGATGGAGAATGTGTGTGGATAGTAGAGTAATTAACAAAATTACAATAAAGTATAGGTTTCCTATACCTCATTTAGATCATATGATGGATGTGCTTGTAGGAGCAAAATATTTTACCAAGATTGATCTAAGGAGTGTTTATTATCATATTCAAATTTGTGAAGGAGATAAGTGGAAAACTACATTCAAGACTAGGGATGGCTTATATGAGTGGATGGTGATGCCCTTCAAATTATCTAATGTACCTAACACATTTATGAGGGTGATGAATATAGTGCTACAAGAATATATTGGTAGGTTTGTGGTTGTTTCTTTTGATGATATTTTTATATTCAATAATACTAAAGAAGAACACTTACAACTTTTGAGAATGCTAATAAATTTATTAAGAAAAGAGAAGTTGTATGAAAATTTGAAGTGCAAGTTTATGCATAATAGTTTTATTTTTTTGGGATTTGTAATTTTAGCAAAAGGTGTAAAAACGGATGAAAAATAGATAAAATCAATTGTTGAGTGGATTATTCCAAGAAGTATTATATAGGTAATTAGTTTTTATGGTTTATCAAATTTTTACATAAAATTTAGTAGTATTGTAGCACCAATAATAGATTGCATGAGATGGAAGAAATTTTCATGGACTAGAGTAGCCATAGAAAGTTTTGAAAATTTGAAGAAGAAGATTGCTGAAAGACCAATTTTAGCATTACCAGATTTTAACAAAGTGTTTTAGGTTGATTATGATGCTTCATTTGTGAAAATTTGTGCTGTGTTGAGTCAATAAAGAAAGCAAATAGCATATTTC
The DNA here is from genome assembly GCA_037957365.1 of Torreya grandis. NCBI lineage: Eukaryota > Viridiplantae > Streptophyta > Pinopsida > Cupressales > Taxaceae > Torreya > Torreya grandis. The sequence continues at coordinate 940,835 of JARHVA010005366.1, forward strand.
AATGAGAAGTTAAATGAGGTAAGAACAAAGTATTATACATATGTTGTTTAACTTTATGCATTTTTACAAGCATTAAGATATTGGAGACATTACTTGGTGCCTAAGGAGTTTCTCTTATTTATAGGTCATGAGGATTTGAATTATGTGAATACACAAAAAAAAATTGAATAGTAGGCATGTAAAGTGAGTTTATTTCTTGCAGGGCTATACTTTTGTGTTGAATCATAAATGAAGAAAACATAATCAGGTAATTGATGCATTGATTAGGAGGGTAGCATTATTAACTACTATGGTGAGTGAAGTAGTTGTATTTAAAGCTATGAAATAATTATATGACACTAATCCATATTTTGTTAAGATAGTTGTGAAGTGAAAAAATTCATTAATAGGTGGGACAGATGCTATTCATGATGAGTATCTTAAACAAGAGATTTATCTCTTCAAAGGGAAATAATTATACATTCTGTTTGGGTCTCTACAAAACAATATAATTAGAGAATTTCATAGTGGCAGTTTGGATGGACATTTTGATAAGATGAAGACAATAGACTTGGTGGAGGAAAAATACTTTTGGCCAAGGATGAAGAGAGATGTGAAAAGGTATGTTTCAAGGTGAAAGATATGTCAAGTGGCTAAAGGATATGCGAAAAATTCTAGATTATATATTCAACTACTAAATCTAAGTGGACCATGGACAGATTTAAGTATGGATTTCATGTTTGGTTTACCAAATACATAGAGAGGTAATGATTCAATTTTTGTTATTTTAGACAATTTTTTTTAAAATAGTTCATTTCATTGCATGTAAGAAAAACAATGATTCTACTAGAGTTGAAAAATTATTTTTTAAGGATATTGTGATTTTGCATGGTGTTCAAAAAATTATTACTTTAGATAGGAACATGAAATTTCTAAGTCATTCTTGGAAGAATTTGTGAAAGAAGATGGGCACTAAGATATAATTTAGTAGTGCATATCACCCACATAAAAATAGATAGATAGAAGTTCTGAATAGGAGCTTGGAAAATTTATTGAGATGCATAGTGGGAGAGAAGCCCAAGAAATGGAACTTGGCTTTACCACAATCTGAGTTTGCATATAACAATTTAGTGAATAGTTCAATAGGAAAATCACTATTTTAGACTATTTATGGGATAAATCCTATGTGTGTTTTAGATTTTGTAAAATTATCAATTGTATATCAAGTTAGTGATGATGCAGGAGCATTTTCAAATCATATGTATCAATTCCAAGGAGTAAAAAACAAATTATAGGAAAGTAATGAGAAATATAAAGCAATAGCAAATGTCAGAAGAAGATCAAAGGTATTTTAAAAAATAGAGTTCATAATGCTTTACTTGAGGAAAGAAACATTTCCAAAAGGCACATACAATGAGTTTAAGTATAAGAAAATTAGATCATGTATAATTGTAAATAAAATCAATGACAATGCTTATGAGGTGACTTTACCACCTAATTTTTTGATTTTTTTTGGAATTTTTTATTTTATTTTTTGTATTTCATTATTTTGTTAAACTTTGTGTTAATGGGTTGTGTTTTCCTTTATTTAATTCATAAATTTAAGCTATATCTTTATTTTAAAAATTAAAATAAACTAATTTTATTAAAACTTTCATTCTAATCATTAAAAAATTGTTTGGATATTTTTTAAAACTGTAACTCCCAAGAAAACATCTATTCTTCCTCTCAACCTTACTATTAAATATGCCCATTTTAAAATAAGTTCCGACATACAAAAATAAAAGATCCAAACCTTCCACACTACTATTTTAAAAGGTGAAGGAAACCTTAAACAAAAAGAGAAGGAAAATCTAAACAAAGAGACTTACCTTCCCACAATAGTAAAGGAAGTTGATCATAAATTTAGATGTTTTGGTTGAGGAATTTGATATAAAAAATTATAAAGTTTATGTTAATGTATAGTTTTATCTTTTGTATAAATCACTTCTATTTTGAGACAATCAAATTATGATATAGTTTTATAATGAATGTGTTTTACTATTATAATTTTTTTATTTTAATGTTATAAATTAAAATATGATAAAAATATTATAATTTCAAATTAATTTATGTATATAAAAATAACTATAATATTTTATAATTAAATTTTAATATAAATTGATAAATAAAATTTATTAAATGTTAAATTATTATTAGTTTTAAAAATTTAATAGAAATTTTTGAACTGAATTTTAATTTTAATACTTTAATTTTTAATTTAATATTTTATATATTATATTAAATTATAATTTAATATTAAAAAAAATTAGTTTTAAGATAGTTAATTATTTATATAAATAATACATAATTTCAATTAAAATTTGAAATTTTATCATTTGAAACCCAAAAACTATTTTTAATAAAATAAATATTACATTTGGAGAAGATAGTATTTTTTTTCTTTTATATAAAATTTTATTAATAATAATCATGAAAATCAAAGCATAAAGAGAAAGATAACCATTAATTCAAGCATAATAATGATAACATGTAAAATTTATTATGAAATTATTTTTTAATAATATTTTTATTATAAATCTACCTTTGAGCCAAAATCTTCACATATGATAAAAAGTAATATTAAAAGATAAAAAAGAACGTACATTTGAATGATTCATTTTAACAAATATCACAAATTAATTTGATATAATGTATATTAAAAGTATTCACAATATTACTATTATCATCACCGTCATCATCATTGTAAGGAATAAAATTATTTGTTATATATTTTAATACTTTTAAAAAGTATAGAAAGTTCAAATGTTTGAATGCAATCAACACATGTTTTGAAAACTGGAATTTTAGTCATTATTGTATTTATCTTGTTGATAATTTTATTGTTCTCGTCTTTGGGAAAATACACATGCATGTTTTAAATTTAATGTCTTTTAGATTTTTGGCTTGAAATGTGTATAGAGATATGTGTATTTTAAGCTTTGGTATTCAAATTTTTGTAGTCTCTTTGTTAAACTTTGATGTTTAATTGTTATGTTTTTTTCCATTCAAATTAGGAAAAGGTCATATATTTGTTTTTCACTCCTATTTATGAACCCTAACTTTACATATCCAAAATCTAAATTCAAATTTAGTATAAATAGGCCAGACAAATATTGTTCAGAGCTGAATCTATATAAAGTCCAGGACAAATATAATATACAGATTAAAATAATTAGTCACTAAAATATCTATACATCAAAGGGCTTCTCGTTTATTCTATTTCACAAGACTATTTTTTTTTTAAATAGAAACGGATAACCTGACATTAGAAGACGGCATTGGATTAAGTTACATTCATAATATAAATGCCACAGTAAGAACAAGTGCAATTAATCCTCACAAGCAATTGCATGTTAAAAACACTACGCCAATATTTTTTTCCATATATAGATATTTGTTCACATTTGCATCATATGCCATTATAGTATTTTGCTTGAGCCTTTAGCCATCCAAACAACACAAAAACAGAGTTTGATTTTACAGTAAAAAATGTTGGGTTCAACATTTCATAGAAACAGCTTTTAAATTGTGCTTTTTAAGAGTTACATACTTTTTCAAATTTCATTGCACAACGATTTATGATAGATTAATTCAACTTACTATTTCTAGATACATTGATCACAAACTATCAAATATAATTTCCACCTTTCATTGACACTGGTTATGTGTTTAAATTATTTCCTACGATGTTTTCAATAAGCCAAGGCATTGAATTTAGTATCAAATATTCGTTTAATTGATACCTAATTTTAATGTATGCTTCATACCCTTTTTGTAGTTGCATTTTGATTGCCTTCACGTAAGTTTTGTTTCTAAATATATGTGCATTTCCTCAGTATGTTTTTTTGGTAATTTACTTGAAACATTGTTTGCATTTTCTATTGCCGAACATGTCAAATCTCTGATTACATTTTATGCCCTTCTAATCTTGTCCTTAAGCTTTTACCCGTCCAAACGATGCAAATATGTTATGCATGCTTTCAACACTCATTTCTAATAGAATCTTGCATTTGTTTTGCAAAAACAAAGGATGGGATCAACATCTCATACAAATAACTCTTAAATTTTCCTCCTCCCTAGCATTTGCGGACATTTTCAACTCTGCTTTGTCAATCATTTCAGCTGGAGCAATTAAGCTTATTATTAATAATTATATTGGTTACAAACTACAATCTCCCTCTCTCTTCGCACGCTTATTAAATATTATTTCATTAACACTGATTCTAAAATCTTCTTGCCTCTAATGTTTTCAAGAATCCAATAGTATTGCACTCATAAGCACACATTTATTGCATTGATATTTGGTTTTATTATATTCTTCATGTCCATTTCTGAGTTCCATTTACATTACCGTTGTACGACTGTTGTTTGCCGAAAAAAATTCGCATCGAACAATTGAGCTTAGTATTTATCCATGCTTCTATTGATGCGTCGGTCTGTGTTACCTTACATGTTTGATAGAGACATCTTCTTTGTATGGCATGTATCGTATACATATGGTTTTATTTCTTTACATAACCTCTAACCTAGATATATGTATTCCCTGTTAGAAACTCAAGATTAATTGGAGATAATTTCTCCATCTACAACTTAACTAACTGTTCTATCTCCCTCTTTCTCATGCATGCACAACAGTTAGCTGATAGTTAGAGATCAGATAGTTCAAGCAGTTAACAGTCAGTTTGTTTAAGTAGTTAGAGGATTAGTTTAGACTTAGTTAAACAATCAGTTTATTTTCAGTTTAATTTGCCAAGAAAATCTATTTATAGATGCCTTGGGCGTAGCACTGTAATGGACAGAAAAAAAAGATCAAGATTTTAAGGAAGATTAATAAAATCTTGTTATTTTTCATTGCTATAGCAATTTTTTTTGTCTCTGTTCTATTTTTATATGTTCTTATTTCCTCCTTCACAAATTGGTATCAGAGCTTGAAGATCATTCAAATCATGGGAAAGGTGTGGTGCGCTCAGTAGAGAAAAGCCCAGCAAGAAGGAAGTCATAGAAAGAGCCTAGTGTGCTGTGAGAAGCACGAACTAGCCACACACTAGAATCAACGATGCCAAAAACAAGAAGGTTGAAGCGCAGTCAACGCATAAGTAGAAGAAGCCATACAAGGCGTCGACAGTAGGGTACAAACCTGTGCGGCCATCTAGCAGATTATGGACAGAAGCACCATTACGGAGAAGCGTGTAGAGATAGCAGAAACCCCCTGAGCAATTAATCATTACTTTTCTAGAAAGGAGATAGGCGCTGCACCGATCAGAGGGGATATTCATCCTAGTCAGCAAGAAGATAGGTCGTAGTCTTTTTTTATTAAAAAAAATAGCCAGCAAGAAGACAGGTCGCAGTCTCTTTTAGTAAAAAAGAAGAAGAAAGGATCGAGGGTTTGACATTTAGTAGACAGAAAGTCAGATCGTGGAAAAGCACTAGTGGATAAAGTCAAAAAATGAATAAGGAGAATTTAGTCGCTTCAGCAATTGACATGGGAGTAAACAACAGTATCTCTTAGCCTCAAATTCCTATTTTTAATGGTAAGAATTATGACTTTTGGGCAATTAAGATGAAAACATTGTTTTGCTCACAAGAAGTTTGGGATTTGGTAGAGAATGGTTTTGTAGAACCGCAGGATGAGGCAGCCCATCTGGCATTAACTCAAGCACAAAAGGACGAGCTTAAGGAGAACAGAAAAAAGATGCAAAAACTTTGTTTATAATCCAACAGGGACATGATGAATCAATTTTTTCCAGAGTTGTAGTAGCAACGAGATCCAGAGAGGCATGGAAAATCTTGGAGACTACCTATAAAGGTAATACAAAGGTAAAATTTGCTAAATTGCAATTTCTTAGGCAAAGTTTTGAAAATTTGCAAATGAATGATTCAAAATCTATAGACCAATTTATGGGTCAAGTGTTGAATATAGTGAATCAAATTAGATATAATGGAGAAACAATCACGAATCAAAAGATCATAAAAAAAAATACTCGAGATTTTAGCTAGTAAATTTGATGCAATAGTTGTAGCTATTGAGGAAACCAAGGATTTGGAACAATTATTTGTAGATGAATTAATGGGTTCTTTGTTAACACATGAATCCAGAATGAATAGGAATAACAATACTTCTCTTGAGAATGCTTTCAAGTCACAGGAAGGTCAAACTTTAGAGGAGAGGCAGAGGCAGAACTGGAAGGAGCAATCCAGATCAAGGTGAGAATAGTAATCAAAACTATAGCAATAGAGGACATGGCAACAATCACTTACAGTAAAATTCACAGAGGTTTGATAAATCTAATATTCAATGGTATTATTGCAAAAAATATGGACATTATGCAAGTGACTGCAGAAGGAAACACAGATGTGTGGACAAGCAGAATGCTAATCACACAGGTGAATCTAGTTCTAATCCTAGAAGCTTAGTTCTTGCATTTGTTTTGCAAAAACAAAGGATGGGATCAACATCTCATACAAATAACTCTTAAATTTTCCTCCTCCTTAGCATTTGCAGACATTTTCAACTCTACTTTGTCAATCATTTTAGCTGGAGCAATTAAGCTTATTATTAATAAATATATTGGTTACAAACTACAATCTCCCTCTCTCTTCGCACGCTTATTAAATACTATTTCGTTAGCACTGATTCTAAAATCTTCTTACCTCTAATGTTTTCAAGAATCCAATAGTATTGCACTCATAAGCACACATTTATTGCATTGATATTTGGTTTTATTATATTCTTCATGTCCATTTCTGAGTTCCATTTACATTACCATTGTACAACTGTTGTTTGCCAAAAAAAATTCGCATCGAACAATTGAGCTTAGTATTTCTACATGCTTCTATTGATGCGTCGGTCTATGTTACCTTGCATGTTTGATAGAGACATCTTCTTTGTATGGCATGTACCGTATACATATGCTTTTATTTTTTTACATAACCTCTAACCTAGATATATGTATTTCCTGTTAGAAACTCAAGATTAATTGGAGATAATTTCTCCATCCACAACTTAACTAACTGTTCTATCTCCCTCCTCATGCATGCACAACAGTTATTTGATAGTTAGAGATCAGATGGTTCAAGCAGTTAACAATCAATTTGTTTAATTAGTTAGAGGATTAGTTTAGACTTAGTTAAACAATTAGTTTATTTTGCCAAGAAAATCTATTTATAGATGCCTTGGGCATAGCACTATAATGGATAGAAAAAGAAGATCAATATTTTCAAGAAGATTAATAAAATCTTGTTATTTTTCATTGCTGTAGCAATTTTTTTTTGTCTCTGTTCTATTTTCTATTTTTATATGTTCTTATTTCCTCCTTCACAAATTGGTATCAGAGCTTGAAGATCATTCAAATCATGGGAAAGGTGTGATGCGCTCAATAGAGAAAAGCCCAGCAAGAAGGAAGTCATAGAAAGAGCTTAGCATGCTGTGAGAAGTGGGAACTGGCCACACACTGGAATAAGCGATGCCAAAAAAAGGAAGAAGGTTGAAGCACAGTCAACGCATGGGTAGAAGAAGCTAGGCAAGGCATCAATAGTAGGGTACAAACCTGTGTGGCCATCTAGTAGACTGTGGACAGAAGCACCATTATGGAGAAGCATGTGGAGACAGGAGAAACCCCCGTGAGCAATTAATCATTACTTTTCTAGAAAGGAGATAGGCACTACACCGATCAGAGGGGATATTCATCCTAGTCAGCAAGAAGATATGTCGTGGTCTTTTTTTTATTAAAAAAATAGTCAGCAAGAAGACAGGTCGCAGTCTTTTTTATTAAAAAAGAAGAAGAAAGGTTCGAGGGTTTGACATTTAGTAGACAGAAAGTCAGATCATGGAAAAGCACTAGTGGATAAAGTCAAAAAATGAAGAAGCAAAATTTAGTCACCTCAGCAATTGACATGGCAGTGAACAACAGTATCTCTCAGCCTCAAATTCCCATTTTTAATGGTAAGAATTACGATTTTTGGGAAATTAAGATGAAAACATTGTTTTGCTCACAAGAAGTTTGGGATTTGGTAGAGAATGGTTTTGTAGAACCACAAGATGTGGCAGCCCATCTGGCATTAACTCAAGCACAAAAGGACGAGCTTAAGGAGAACAGAAAAAAGATGCAAAAACTTTATTTATAATCCAACAGGGACATGATGAATCAATTTTTTCTAGAGTTGTAGTAGCAACGAGATCTAGAGAGGCATGGAAAATCTTGGAGACTACCTATAAAGGTAATACAATGGTAAAAATTGCTAAGTTATAATTTCTTAGGCAAAGTTTTGAAAATTTACAAATGAATGATTCAAAATCTATAGACCAATTTACGGGTCAAGTGTTGAATATAGTGAATCAAATTAGATATAATGGAGAAACACTCACGAATCAAAAGATCATAAAAAAAAATACTCAAGAGTTTACCCAGTAAATTTGATGCAATAGTTGTAGCTATTGAGGAAACCAAGGATTTGGAACAGTTATTTGTAGATGAATTAATGGGTTCTTTGTTAATACATGAATCCAGAATGAATAGGAATAACAATACTTCTCTTGAGAATGCTTTCAAGTCACAGGAAGGTCAAACTTTAGAGGAAGAGGCAAAGGCAGAACTGGAAGGAACAATCCAGATCAAGGTGAGAATAGTAATCAAAACTATAGCAATAGAGGACGTGGCAACAATCACTTCCATAAAAATTCATAGAGGTTTGATAAATCTAATATTCAATGTTATTATTGCAAAAAATATGGACATTATGCAAGTGACTACAGAAGGAAACACGGATATGTGGACAAGCAAAATGCTAATTACATAGGTGAATCTAGTTCTAATCCTAGAAGCTTAGTTCTTGCATTTGTTTTGAAAAAACAAAGGATGGGATCAACGTCTCATACAAATAACTCTTAAATTTTCCTCCTCCTTAGCATTTGCAGACATTTTCAACTCTGCTTTGTCAATCATTTCAGCTGGAGCAATTAAGCTTATTATTAATAAATATATTGGTTACAAACTACAATCTCCCTCTCTCTTCACATGCTTATTAAATATTATTTCATTAACACTGATTCTAAAATCTTCTTGCCTCTAATGTTTTCAAGAATCCAATAGTATTGCACTCATAAGCACACATTTATTGCATTGATATTTGGTTTTATTATATTCTTCATGTCCATTTCTGAGTTCCATTTACATTACCGTTGTACGACTGTTGTTTGCCAAAAAAAATTTGCATCGAACAATTGAGCTTAGTATTTCTACATGCTTCTATTGATGCGTCGGTCTGTGTTACTTTACATGTTTGATAGAGACATCTTTGTATGGCATGTACCGTATACATATGGTTTTATTTCTTTACATAACCTCTAACCTAGATATATGTATTTCCTTTAGAAACTCAAGATTAATTGGAGATAATTTCTCTATCCAAAACTTAACTCACTATTCTATCTCCCTCCTTCTCATGCAAGCACAACAGTTAACTGCTAGTTAGAGATCAGATAGTTCAAGCATTTAATAGTCAGTTTGTTTAAGTAGTTAGAGGATTAGTTTAGACTTAGTTAAACAATCAATTTATTTTCAGTTCAATTTGCCAAGAAAATCTATTTATAGATGCCTTGGGCACATCACTGTAATGGACAGAAAAAGAAGATCAAGATTTTCAAGAAGATTAATAAAATCTTGTTATTTTTCATTGCTGTAGCAATTTTTTTTGTCTCTGTTCTATTTTCTATTTTTATATGTTCTTATTTCCTCCTTCACAAGTTGTTATCAGAGCTTGAAGATCATTCAAATCATGGAAAAGGTGTGGTGCGCTTAGTAGAGAAAAGCCCAGCAAGAAGGAAGTCATAGAAAGAGCCTAGCGTGCTTTGAGAAGCGCGAACTGGCCACACACTGGAATCAGCAATGCCAAAAACAAGAAGAAGGTTAAAGCACAGTCAACGCATAGGTAGAAGAATCCATGCAAGGCATCAACAGTAGGGTACAAACCTACGCGGTGTTAGGGTGTGGAGCTAAAAGCTTCAACTTCTTGCAGACAAAGAAAAGAAGTTTGCTAAAGACCCAGAAGCACCGGCGTCGACAGCATGACTGACGTCGGTCATGATCAGTGCAGAAGGCAATCGACATCAGCAAGAAGTCGGCCGATGTCGACAGCACCAGGCAATTAGGGACCAACGTCAGTCCCCTGTGTGTTCCAAAACTGTTCGTTGCACAAATAGTTAGTTTAGTGAACAGAGTGTTTGCATGTAAATTCTATTTCGAGCCTTGAGCTATGTGGATAATTATAGTAAACTAAGAGTCGAAGTTATTGTTTAAGTCTGGGATCTATTTATAGACCCATTGGCATGTATTGTAATGTTTGCTACTGAAGAGAACAAAGTTTGTGTTTCTCCTAGTTCCATAAATGAGCTAGATAGGAAGGCAAGGTAGATCCTTCCATTGTAAGTATGGTCTGTTGAATTGTAGGTTGCAGGTTCAAGGGAGATCAACTTGAAGTACTATAGAGTGCTTGGTGTACTGGCAGGGTTATTACTGACTAGTTGGAGAGGTGAACACCAATTCTGTGTGTGAGTTGTGTGTTGGGACCATTTTTGGTAGGAGAGTGTTTTGAAAAAGAATTACTGTACGCTTGAGGTGTGGGAAGCCTCTGTAAGGTGGAAGAGTGTGGTGGTTCTTTATTGTATTCTTTTTTGTATAAAGTGTTAATACAAGATAGTGTATTGTCTCTCATATTCTGTGCTATTTGTGAATTCTAGTTACTTGTGCTTCTAGTTATTTCCGCATGTTTAATTGCTTATATTTGGTAATCATATTGTGCTTTATTTGAGGAGCAAGATCCTAACAAGTGGGATCAGAACAAGTGTGTTTGTTCTTGGATTCCCCAACAACTGGTATCAGAGCATGTTTATTATTTTAGGTACCTGTCAAATGGTATCTGATCGAGGTTGAACGTTCTCAGAGCGAGTTTGACTAATAGATGGCCTAGATCTGTTAAGTGTTCTTGATAACAGGTTATTCATAGGGGTTGCTATTTGAGTGGGAGTATAGCAATGACAAAAGAAGGTATGTTGAGGATGAAGAAAGTCAGGCACAGGATTAACACCACAAGGAGTGTGGTGGGTTGTCTTCAAGTGGGAGCTTAAAGAGGAATACAAGCTAGGATGCAGATTAGACAGAGTACTGGTCTAGGTATAGGTGTAGCTATTTATCTCCAAGTGGGAGATTGTTAGGGTGTGGAGCTAAAAGCTACACCTTGTTGCAAACAGGAAGTTTCTGAGAGTATGCAGTCACCGGCGTCAAAAGGCCAAAATCGACGTCGGTCAGGGGACGTAGAAGGGAAACTGACATCGGTATAAGATCGGTCGGCATCGGTCACCTCCAGTCAGGCAAGGACCGACGTCGGTCACCTGTGGTGGTCAGAACTGCTGTTGACGAATAGTCAGTTAAGTGAACGTGAAGTTTGCATGATGAAGGCCAGTTTGAGTCTTGAGCCAAAAGTCTAATTAGTGTATGTATGAGATCTATATAATAGACTCATGGGCTGTATTGTTAAGTGTTGAACTTGTAGAATCTAAGTGTGGAGCTTGGAGAGTTCTTCCCATGGTTGAATCAAGTAGGATTCCCCATGTATGTAAGATCAAATTTGATATGCAGGGTGTTGCAGGATCATGGAGGAGATCTACATGTGATAAGTAAGATCAGGTTGGTCTGCAGGGATATGTGTATCCAAAGGTTAGAATATGATAGGTGGGGAAGCAAGATCAAGGTGACAGTAATACATTAGGAGCAGGATCATGGTGAGATCTACTTGGAGTACCATTTCGTACTCAGTTGTACTGGATGTACAATGAGGTGAACAATAGCTTGTGTTAATTGTTAGTTGTGACCTATGAGAGAAGATTACTCAGGTGGGAAGATTACTTGGAGCCCTTAAGGAGGAAGCCTCACAGAGGTGGAAGAAGAGTGTGATCTCTTTATTGTAATTTCCTTTGTAATGAGTTGAATACAATTGTGTGTTACCTCTCATATTCTGTGTGTTTTCTCATTGATAGTTATTTGTTCTTCTAGTTAATTTCACATGTAAGTTATTTATACATTGGTAATCATGTGTGCTCTTAAATATGACAAGTTGTGTCATAGCTTTGGGGAGTTTCGGTCCTATCACACGGCCATCTAGCAGACTGTGGATAGAAGCACCATTACGGAGAAGCGTGTGGAGATAGCAAAAACCCCCATGAGCAATTAATCATTACTTTTTTAGAAAGGAGATAGGTGCTGCACCGATCAGAGGGGATATTCATCCTAGTCAGCAAGAAGATAGGTCGTAGTCTTTTTTTATTAAAAAAATAGTCAGCAAGAAGACAGGTCGCAGTGTTTTCTATTAAAAAAAGAAGAAGAAAGGATCGAGGGTTTGACATTTAGTAGACAGAAAGTCAGATTGTGGAAAACCACTAGTGGATAAAGTTAAAAAATGAAGAAGGAGAATTTAGTCGCTTCAGCAATTGACATGGCAGTGAACAATAGTATCTCTCAGCCTCAAATTCCCATTTTTAGTGGTAAGAATTATGATTTTTGGGCAATTAAGATGAAAACATTGTTTTGCTCACAAGAAGTTTGGGATTTGATAGAGAATGGTTTTGTAGAACCGCAGGATGAGGCAGCCCATCTGGCATTAACTAGAGCACAAAAAGATGAGCTTAAGGAGAACAAAAAAAAGATGCAAAAGCTTTATTTATAATCCAACAAGGACAAGATGAATCAATTTTTTCCAGAGTTGTAGTAGCAACGAGATCCAGAGAGGCATGGAAAATCTTGGAGACTACCTATAAAGGTAATACAAAGGTAAAAATTGCTAAATTGCAATTTCTTAGGCAAAGTTTTGAAAATACACAAATTAATGATTCAAAATCTATAGACCAATTTATGGGTCAAGTGTTGAATATAGTGAATCAAATTAGATATAATGGAGAAACAATCACGAATCAAAAGATCATAAAAAAAAATACTCAAGAGTTTACCAAGTAAATTTAATGCAATAGTTGTAGCTATTGAGGAAACCAAGGATTTGGAACAGTTATTTGTAGATGAATTAATGGGTTCTTTGTTAACACATGAATCCAGAATGAATAGGAATAACAATACTTCTCTTGAGAATGCTTTCAAGTCACAGGAAGGTCAAACTTTAGAGGAAGAGGCAGAGGCAGAACTGGAAGGAACAATCCAGATCAAGGTGAGAATAGTAATCAAAACTATAGCAATAGAGGACATGGCAACAATCAATTCTAACAAAATTCACAGAGTTTTGATAAATCTTATATTCAATGTTATTATTGCAAAAAATATGGACATTATGCAAGTCACTGCAGAAGGAAACATGAATATGTGGACAAGCAAAATGCTAATTACACAGGGGAATCTAGTTCTAATCCTAGAAGCTTAGTTCTTGCATTTGTTTTGCAAAAACAAAGGATTGGATCAACATCTCATACAAATAACTCTTAAATTTTCCTCCTCCTTAGCATTTGTGGACATTTTCAACTCTGCTTTGTCAATCATTTCAGCTGGAGCAATTAAGCTTATTATTAATAAATATATTGGTTACAAACTACAATCTCCCTCTCTCTTCGCACGCTTATTAAATATTATTTCATTAACACTGATTCTAAAATCTTCTTGCCTCTAATGTTTTCAAGAATCCAATAGTATTACACTCATAAGCACACATTTATTGCATTGATATTTGGTTTTATTATATTCTTCATGTCCATTTTTGATATCCATTTACATTACCGTTGTACGACAGTTGTTTCCCAAAAAAAATTTGCATCGAACAATTGAGCTTAGTATTTCTACATGCTTCCATTGATGCGTCAGTCTGTGTTACCTTACATGTTTGATAGAGACATCTTCTTTGTATGGCATGTACCGTATACATATGGTTTTATTTCTTTACATAACCTCTAACCTAGACATATGTATTTCATGTTAGAAACTCAATATTAATTGGAGATAATTTCTCCATCCACAACTTAACTAATTGTTCTATCTCCCTTGTTCTCATCCATGCACAACAGTTAACTGATAGTTAGAGATCAGATAGTTCAAGCAGTTAACAGTCAGTTTGTTTAAGTAGTTAGAGGATTAGTTTAGACTTAGTTAAACAATCAGTTTATTTTCAGTTTAGTTTGCCAAGAAAATCTATTTATAGATGCCTTGGGCGTAGCACTGTAATGGACAGAAAAATAAGATCAAGATTTTCAAGAAGATTAATAAAATCTTCTTATTTTTCATTGCCGTAGCAATTTATTTTGTTTCTATTCTATTTTCTGTTATTATATATTTTTATTTCCTCCTTCACAAATTGGTATCAGAGCTTGAAGATCATTCAGATCATGGGAAAGGTGTGGCGTGCTCAGTAGAGAAAAGTCCAGCAAGAAGGAAGTCGTAGGAAGATCCTAGCGTGCTGTGAGAAGTGCGAACTGGCCACACACTGGAATCAACGATGCCAAAAACAAGAAGAAGGTTAAAGCACAGTCAGCGCATATGTATAAGAAGCCATGCAAGGCATCAACAACAGGGTGCAAACTTGCGTGGCCATTTAACAGATCGTGGGCAAAAGCGCCAATACAGAGAAGTATGTGGAGACAATAAAAATGCCCACGAGTAATTAATCATTACTTTGCTAGAAAGGAGATAGGCACTACACCAATCAGAGGGGATATTCATCCTAGTCAGTAAGAAGATAGGTTGCAGTCTTTTTTTAATTAAAAAATAGTCATCAAGAAGACAGGTAGTAGTCTTTTTTTATTAAAAAAAGAAGAAGAAAGGATCGAGGGTTTGACATTTAGTAGATAGAAAGTCAGATCATAGAAAAGCACTAGTGGATAAAGTCAAAAAAGGAAGAAGGAGAATTTAGTCACTTCAGTAATTGACATGGCAGGGAACAACAGTATCTCTCAACCTCAAATTACCATTTTTAATGGTAAGAATTACGATTTTTGGGCAATTAAGATGAAAACATTGTTTTGCTCACAAGAAGTTTGGGATTTGGTAGAGAATGGTTTTGTAGAACCACAGGATGAGGCAGCCCATCTGGCATTAACTCGAGCACAAAAGGATGAGCTTAAGGAGAACAGAAAAAATGATGCAAAAGCTTTATTTATAATCCAACAGGGACAGGATGAATCAATTTTTTTTAGAGTTATAGTAGCAATGAGATCCAGAGAGGCATGGAAAATATTGGAGACTACCCATAAAGGTAATACAAAGGTAAAAATTGCCAAATTGTAATCTCTTAGGTGAAGTTTTAAAAATTTGCAAATGAATGATTCAGAATCTATAGACCAATTTATGGGTCAAGTGTTGAATATAGTGAATCAAATTAGATCTAATGGAGAAGCAATCACAGATCAAAAGATCATAGAAAAAATACTCAAGAGTTTACCCAGTAAATTTGATGTAATAGTTGTAGCTATTGAGGAAACCAAGGATTTGGAATAGTTATATGTAGATGAATTAATGGGTTCTTTGTTAACACATGAATCTAGAATGAATAGGAATAACAATACTTATCTTGAGAATGCTTTCAATTCACAGGTATCATTTGGCAGAGGAAGAGGAAGAGGAAGGTCAAACTTCAGAGGAAGAGGCAGAGGCAGAACTGGAAGGAACAATCCAAATCAAGGTGAGAACAATAATCAAAACTATAGCAATAGAGGATGTGGCAACAAAACACTTCCAACAAAGTTCACAGAGGTTTGATAAATCTAATATTCAATGTTATTATTGCAAAAAATATGGACATTATGCAAGTGACTGCAGAAGAAAACACAGATATGTGGACAAGCAAAATGCTAATTACACAAGTGAATCTAGTTCTAATCTAGGGGAATCTAGTTCTAATCCTCGAAGCTTATTTCTCACTTGTCATGTTACTCAAGAAAAAGCTAGAGATTTTGGTTCTTAGATAGTGGATGCAGTAATGATATGATAGGGAATAAAAAGTTTTTTGCTAGTCTTCATGAATCTGTAAGATTTGAAGTGAAATTAAGAAATGATATCAAAGTGGATGTAATGGGTAAAGGAGTAATAAGTGTTTTAACAAAAAAATGGTGAAAGAAGGTTTATACCTAATGTCTATTTTGTACCTGGACTAAAGCATAATCTTATGAGTATTAGACAGTTAGTACAAAAAGGTTACAAAGTATCTTTTATGGATAATGTTTGCGCAATACTAGACAAGTTTCCAAGTGACAGGTTGATTGGAAAAGTGGAGATGACCAAGAATCGGATGTTCCCTCTTTGAATTCAGTGCATCTAAGGAGAAGAGGAAGCCCACTTCAAAACCATGCAACTAGACCAATCATGGCTATGGCACTTAAGATATGGAAATTTACATTTTGGAGGTTTGAATTTGTTACAGAAGAAAAATATGGTGAAGGGATTACCACCAATAGAATAGCCAAGAAGCTCATGTGACAGTTGTATTCTGGGAAAACAACATAGAGAGAGTTTTCTAGTAGGAGCCTCATATAGAGCAAAGGTAATATTGGAGCTAGTCCATAGTGATTTATGTGGACCAATGTAAACTCCATCATTTGGAGGTAGTACTTATTTTCTAACCTTCATTTATGACTTTAGTAAAATGACGTGGATTCATTTTCTTAAAAATAAGTCTGAAGCCTTTGAGAAGTTTAAAGAATTCAAGGCAATGGTTAAAAAGCAGAGTGGCCGTTATATCAAGGTACTTAGATTAGATAGGGGAGGTGAATATATGTCTAATGAATTTCAATATTTTTGTACTTAGATTAGATAGGGGAGGTGAATATATGTCTAATGAATTTCAATATTTTTGCCGGTATCATGGCATTAAAAAGCAATTGACTACAAGATACACACCACAGTAGAATGGTGTAGCAGAAAGAAAGAATAGAACAATCATGGAGATGGCTAGAAGCATGTTGAAGGCCAAACACTTGTCAAATGAATATTGGGCAGAAACAGTAGAATGTGCAATATATATTCTGAATAGAATCCCAACAGAGAGTGTCAAAGATCGAATTCCACAAAAAGCGTGGAGTGGTAAGAAACATAGTGTACATCATTTCAAAATTTTTGGTTGTATAGTATATTTTCTTATAACATCTAAATTGAGAAGAAAACTTGATGATAGAGGTGAGAAATGAATTTTTATTGGTTATACTGAAGAATCAAAGGCTTATAAGTTGTATAACCCTATTTCAAAACAAGTGATTATTAGCAGAGATGTTAATTTAAGGAAGAAGAAGCATGGGATGGTAGCACCATCACAATTGGAGCATCAATTCCACAAATTGAAGAAGAATCTGAAGAAAAAAATTTGCAAGGAGATCAATCCTCTCCACAAGCAAGAACAAGCACGCCAATAAGAACACCTAGGAGGTATGAACAAGGTGAATCATCTAGACATGCATGTCATCCTACTCCAAATTCACAAGTGATGAATCAAATCCAACTCTTGCTACTTTAAGATCAAGATTGAAAGGTAAGAAAATGAGAAACTTGAATGAGATTTATAATAAAAAAGAAGAGAAATTAGATTTGTGTTCAATTTTTGCTCTTTTCACTCATGATCCTATGTATTATGAAGAAGCAGTTAATGAGGAACATTGGATAAAAGCAATGGATGAAGAAATGAATGCCATTGAAAGAAATCAAACATGGGATCTAACTAATCTACCTGAGGGTAAGGATTTTATAGGATTCAAATGGGTTTATAAGACTAAATTTGATGCAGATGGAAATGTTGAAAAACACAAGGCAAGGTTAGTAGCAAAAGGTTTTGCACAAGAACATGGAATTGACTATAATGAAACATTTGCTCCAGTTGCTAGAATTGATACTGTTAGAATGGTTTTATCAATAGCTGCTCAAAATAATTGGTATGTATATCAAATGGAAGTAAAATCAGCTTTCTTGAATGGTTTACTAGATGAAGTGTATGTGAAATAGTGACTAGGTTATGAAGTACATGGACATAAAGAAAAAGTCTACAGATTGAAGAAGGCCCTTTATGGTCTCAAGCAAGCACCAAGAGCATGGTATAGTAGGATTGATTCATACATGACAAACAATGGATTCAAAAGAAGCAATAATGAGCCTACTTTGTACACAAAAATCAACAAAGCAGGTCAGATTTTGATTATGTGTTTATATGTTGATGATTTGATTTTCACTAGAAATTTGTTTGTAGACACATTTAAATCAGCAATGAAGAAAGAATTTGAAATGACAGATTTGGGATTAATGAAGTACTTTTTGGGCATAGAATTTGTACAATCAGAGAAGGGAATATTTATTTGTCAAACTAAATATGCAAAGGATGTGTTAAGGAGATTTAAGATGCTGAATTGTAAACCAACACCTACACTAGTTACTACAGGGACCAAACTTAGAAAAGAAGACCGAGGGTCTAATGTTGATTCTACAACATTCAAAAGACTAGTTGGTAGTTTGATGTATCTTACAGCAACTAGACCAGATATCATGTATGGGGTTAGTTTAATCTCAAGATTCATGAAGTCACCGAAAGACTCACATTGGCAAGTTGGAAAAAGGATATTGAGATATGTGGCAGGAACTACTGAATATGGAATTTTATATTCCATAACTAACGATTTTAGTTTGATTGGTTTTACAGATAGTGATTTTATAGGTAGCATTGATGACATGAAGAGTAATTTTGGACATACCTTTCTTTTAGGAATAGGTGTGGTCACATGGGCATCTAAAAAGCAACCTATAGTGACACTTTCATCAGCTGAAGCAGAGTATGTAGCAGCCACATTAGCAGCATGTCAAGCAACTTGGATGAGGAGAATATTGAAAGATTTATTACAAGCACAGAAGGAGTCAACACCAATCTTTTGTGACAACAAATCAACAATTGCATTATCAAAAAATCATGTTTTTCAGAAGAGGAGCAAGCACATTGATACAAGATTTCACTTTATTAGAGAGTTAGTGAACAATGGAGAAATCCATCTGGAATTCTATAGATATGAAGATCGATTTTCAGATATATTCACAAAGGCATTAGCAAAGGAGACCTTTGATTATTTAAGACAAAATTTAGGCATTGTAAATGCTGAAGTTGTTAGTGGTAGAAATTAAGGGGGAGCGTTAGAAACTCAAGATTAATTTGAGATAATTTCTCCATCCACAAGTTAACTGACTGTTCTATCTCCCTCCTCATGCATGCACAGTAGTTAATTGACAGTTAGAGATCAGTTATTTCAAGCAGTTAACAGTCAGTTTGTTTAAGCAGTTAGAGGATTAGTTTAGACTTAGTTAAACAATCAGTTTATTTTTAGTTTAATTTTCCAAGAAAATCTATTTATATATGCCTTGGGTGCAACATTGTAATGGACAGAAAAAGAAGATCAAGATTTTCAAGAAGATTAATAAAATCTTGTTATTTTTCATTGTTGTAGGAATTTGTTTTGTCTCTGTTCTATTTTCTGTTATTATATGTTCTTATTTCCTCCTTCACATAATTTGTTTTGTATGGCATGTACTGTATACATATGGTTTTATTTCTTTACATAACCTCTAACCTAGATATATGTATTTCCTATAATAACTTAACAACACAACATGAAGTCATCACAGACTCTGAAATTATACACATTATCTTCACAATAGTAACGAACTCTTTCACGATTTGTATACACATC
Source organism: Torreya grandis (assembly GCA_037957365.1). Classification (NCBI taxonomy): domain Eukaryota; kingdom Viridiplantae; phylum Streptophyta; class Pinopsida; order Cupressales; family Taxaceae; genus Torreya; species Torreya grandis. The sequence goes on from JARHVA010005366.1 coordinate 960,549, forward strand.
TTGTTCAATGCTTTTAGACAATGTATTTTTCTATACATTACAACTGTCTTTTCTACAATGCGAAATCCATATACAAACAGTAGAATTTTTTTTTCATAATTTTGTGGCTCACCTACTTGTCACACTCTCAATGAACTCATTCATCATGTGAAGTTTGATCAAAAGTATATAATTTTTCCCTCTGTTAACTAGAGATACACAAGTATTGCATTATTTGGAACAAATCTATTTATGTAGATCGGACATTTATTGTAAAAAATGTACACTAATTCATCTTCTTTGTAATTAAAATATTAATGTAAATTGTATGATCCCTCCGCAACTTATTACTAAGTAATGAAGGTCTATTCCACTATAATCACATATTGCTAAATAACATTGTATTTGCCATAGCTTCAAGTATTTTATATAATTAGCATTATAAAAACATTAGCATTAGCATTATAAAAACATTCAAATTCAAAACTTTATAATCTTCCAAAGCATACTTTTATATAATAATATTTTTTCAAATTTAACAATTATATTGTTAAATATTAATTTAATTTAATTTTTTTGCTTTTCAATATTTTTTAATTGTATGCCTTAAAATTTATAATATTACATGCATTTGATTTTAACAATTACTTTACTATAATTCCTATATTTAACTATCAAAATACTAACCATTTCATAAATCTTATTATTTTAAGAGTCACAATCACTATCAATAATAAATTAAAATGTAATAATAATTATACTATATTTAAATTCTATCAATTTGAAATTTTGCCAGCCAAATAAATTAATAAAATTGCGAATGTGTCGGTTTCCTGCAGAATCTATAATATTCTTTACAAATCTTTTAAGTAAAAGAAAATTTCTTTTACTTTGAATCTCGCAATAAATGATGTTGCAAATTTTTCATTTTAGCATAAATAAATATTTAAATGTTATCGACTCTGAAATTGGACCAATGTATATCTCACCCTAAAAATTAATTTGAAAAAGGTCAAACCATTCATACAACTTATCTTTCAATCCAAAAACATCAAAGACCTTAAATTTCATTAAAAAAAAAGTTCCATGTGGCCTCTGATTGGCTTAAATATATATATAAATTTCTTTGCGGAAATGAAAAGGAATTAAAAATACAAGAGCTGAATTGACTAAGATAATGGTGAAGTCCGTGTATAACCGGACAGGTCATGGAGCGGTTACCTATCATGCCCCACTGCTGATGAAAGATTAAAATGGCCATACGCAATCCAATTTATTAGGGAGAGTGGCAAAATAACGCATAGATTAGAATATATAAAGGCATATATACGAATAGCAAAGAAGCAAACTTATATCATGTCAGATTGTGATTCCAGCTGTTTAAATAAAGTCGCCAAATATTGCATTTTAATTTATTTTTACCACATGTTTCATAAGATTCCCTAACTTGATGAAGTCTCCTTCACGGAAAGCATTTACCACGTGTGGTAATAAAGAAAATGATGAAGTGCTTCCTATTTTGGGTGGCTGATAATGAGAAGATATTTGGTGTATTTCGAGCCTGTAACTCTTACACTTCACATGATGTTCTTTCATTCACAAAACTATTACATATTTCCTGCAAAATTGCGTCCAGTTTTATACTTATCTAGTTTTATATATAATGAATCAATCTTGTCAACATTAGATTAAAATAAAGCAGAAGTTTCGAATATTTGGTATGACGAGTCTTTATTTCTGCTTTCGTACGGTAGTCTTCCAGTGGTTACTTTATTATGTCTTCTCACAGAATTCTCTTTTTTCCCATCCCCTAAAGTAAATGCTTATAGGACGACAGCCTCGATAGTTTTGGAGAGGGCATACTATTTCAAAATAATTGTTTGGGCATTCAGAAATTTGCTCTTTAAAGATTTACATGTCGGTTTTGTATTATGTTAGTTTATTTCACCTAGTCTTTACAGGGTTTTTAATATTAAGTTTGTATTTATTACATTTTATTGTATGTTTTTTTGGATGGAGTATGTTTTTTTTTAAATAGCTTTCGATCAATTTATCGTAATTATTTTTAGTGATATTATGCAGGATGGTATTGAAAAGAGTTTAGAAATTGTCTCGAAGGTTTATGATAATCCTCCTCAACCTGATATTTATTTACAAGTAAAACTTGTTAGTAATATGCATAAATGATATGAAAATAATTTTATTATTGATTACTATTTTAGTCATATACCCTTAAAGGACTTAATCAATGGTTGGATTTGACACTACTAGGAACCTTTGATTTTTCATTTTACTGGTGTCTATAATTTTATTAATTATATTTTTTTGTTCTCCTTTAAGGAACCTTCTCAAATCAAAACCCTTCTTTCTGATTTGAGTTGTTGGTTCTTAAAAAATACCTTCATGGGCATTTCTCATTAGACCCACAATTTCAAATTGTCTGGATAAACCTCCCTTAAGGTGCATATCTAGGCTAAGACTATAGCTATTATGCTACGTCTACATGCATTCCTTGAAAATATTGTCTAACCCACAGGGCTGATGGTTTGCACTGAGGTTGATAAATTTATACTCTACACAACCTAATAAATGTTTTTGTGTCAAGGTGGATTTGACAAAGGACTTGAAAGAGTCTATTGATATACAAGTACAGATGAAACACTTCTCGTAGAAGGTAAACTATTTCAATATCCTCAACACATGCTTTAGATGTCAGGGGCCTAACCATAAGGTTCATGATTATCCCCTTATAGTTCATTAAAATCCATCCGTTAAGAATAGATCACCTGAAAATCAAAAGGTGGCGAAAAAGAATGATGTTTGCACCATGGTGGATAACAAAAAATATCCATTAGAAACAAGAATCCTAAGGTGACCTTGGTTCCCTCTATTATCAAATCTCACAAGTAGAAAATAAAAATAATGTTTTTTTCCTCTCCCATTAGTCTCAATGTGATCCCGTGGTCTCTCAAAGCCAAGTTTATCAAATTAATCATTTACAAGTACATTATTCACATTTTGGGATACCCCATGCAAGTGGTCCTACCTCACATTAATTATGCAGTCTACCTCACAATAGTGGAGATTCCCCTAAAAAACTAATTAATGCTAAACGTCACTTGATTTCACTTGGGGATTTTACTTTTACAAACCACCAAATCATTATTGGCCAATTATTTTGTAGCACTTGGTTTAGAATAAGATATAAGGGATGGACATGGGAAATTATTCATGAAGGATTCATTTTAATGAAGTTACTTTCTTTTATGGTTTGAGGTCTCATAGACTCCTCTTACAAAATCTCACCACGTGCTACTTGTCAATAGTTGGGTGTTATATATGTCATTTTTTATCTAAAATTTAAGATTTCAATATTTCTTCTGTAATATTGTCTGAGGATTACATGGTTTGATGAATTTCTCTTTTTCACTTCACATGAACATGGACATGGAAGTGCCAGTATTTTAGTTTCATGAAAATTCATTCCCTTAATTTTTGCCTTGAGATAAAATCTATCACATTAAATTATTTGGGTTATACTTGACATTAATGATCATTCCTTAGGGATTTAAAATATTCATGTCCCAAATAATAGCCTTAATAGAATAAAATTATAGAGAAAGCTCCCTAACAATATAACCCTTTGAACATGGCAAATTTATGGTGACTTTAATATGATTAAGAATCCTTAGGACAATTTTTGTGCCCTTTCAATGAGATGGTGTGTGGTAGAACATGAAATCAAGGTATTATTTTAAACAATGAGGGGGCCTAGTCGAACCATTCCTCTGCACACATTAATTTATATGCCATGGTAAGCTTGGTCTAATTATCAGACCAAAAATGATAGGGTCCTAAAATGGTTAGACCATGTCATGATTTCAAAACATTTTTTCTCCTTCTAAGTTTCCAATAGATAAGTTGTCATAGTCCATCCATAAATTATCTTTTCTGATCAGAAAATTATCATTAACATTGTGAATTGGTGCATAGGCCTTCTTAAAGTTCCACATATTAAATTATTTTTTAACACTTTGCTTCTTATTCATGTGAGAACTATATGAATTGTCACCAAAGTGTGGATTTTGAGTCCACAATTTCCATACACTTTTATCTAAATTGAGTGGTGGAATGAGGTGGTCAACCACATCTCCACCTTCCTCTCCCACTATGGAAATAAAATTGCATAAGTTAGGAAGTAGGCCAATGGCATTGTGATCAAGGAATACCAAATGAAATCCTCCATCCTTGATCAAAACCCTTTTTACTCACATGTGTAAACCATGGTTTCTTGTCTCAACACAATATGAAAACTAATAATAACCACACAACTAGAGGGGAAAAAAATATATCCCACTTACATTATATTAATATAGGGGATTGTACATCCATGGATTTATTCGAGTCTTTAAGGATAAACAACCCAAGTAGATAATAAAATCCATGAAGCTTTCAAATAATCACCTCGTCCATATAATGAAAATATTAGCAAATTTTCTTGACCATTACAAATTGGTGTTCCAACCCAAAAAAGATTTAATTGAAATATCAAAGGCTTTACATAAATGTTTTGATGTGGTGCCCCAAAAATTAAAAATTTCATAATAAAAGCATTATGAAACTCGTATGTGTATTGATGATATATTTCACATAGTGTAGTGTAGTCCAGTGATAAATCTCCAAGGATTGATGGCTTTCCTTATGAGTTCTATAAAGCTAGTTATAAATTTTTTGGGTACAACTTGTTACAAGTTACAAATAATCCTTGTAAGATAATTCATTAGGAGTTACCATTAAAAAGGCAATGTTAATTTCCTCCCTAAATATAGTGACCTATAACTTATTACTAATTAGTGCCCAATCACCATTTTGAATTTTTATTATAAAATAATTTCTAAGGCTCTAGCGAATCACCTTTGCCATATTCTACCTATAATTATTAGAACCTAAAATAATAAAATTCATTAAACACAATTATAGATTGAGTAATTTATTTGTAGCTTTGGATGGAATGGGTCAAACATCTTACCAGATGACCATATCTCTCAAAATCTATTTTTAAAAATATTACGATTGAATAAAATGGACCTTTAATCACACTATGCTTAACGATATGGGTTTTGTCAAATGATTTCTCTTAATTGTGGAAAATTTGATTTATGATGTATCATCATACCTTGCCATAAATGGGAACAATTCTAATATCTTTATAATTATTTGTTCCATTAGATAGGGTTTCCCTTTAGCTTTTACTTTATATGTTTTTATCATCGAGGAGTTTGGTCATCTTCTTGATTATAAAAAAAATCAATGACTTATTAGGGGTGTTTTTATTCCTAATCACTTCTTGAAAATCATCAATGGTAAATTTATGGATGATAATTATCTCACTCTTGAAGATAAATAATATTCCTTCAAAGAATTACTTCAATGCATTGGTATTTTTTACATATCCTTTTGCTCTAATTTTTAGTGACCAAAAAGCTACATTATAAATAGAGAATGATGTATTTCATTGAATGACTCCATCATTATCAATGAAAGTGGATAAAAAGATAGATATATTTAAATTCCTTTGTATTCCCTTTTATTTTGATATTTCTCATTCAGAACCATGCAATAATTTTATTCATAGAGTGGAATAAAAGGTTTCATATTGTATTTCCAAACCTCTATCTTTAGACTATATATTTCAAGTTTGTACTAAAATCCGTGCAACCACTCATTTTTTCACTCCTCATATTAGGCATTATTCAAAGCCTCATATTATAAATTAACAAAGTTTCGTAGAGACTTTCTTTGGGAAAATTCTAAACAAACTAAAGCCTATCATAGGATTGCTTGGGACATATATTGTCTTCCTCAGGAAAAATGAGGATGAGAGTCATTGATGTCTACAAAAAATATATATCCCTTTGTGTTAAGTGAGTGGATAGATATATTAAAGGTAATGGGGATTGGAAATACGTCTAAATAAATGGATTTACATAGGTACCCCTATAGTAAAAATAGTTGGAAAAACATTGGCATACAGACCATATTAATTACTACTGCTCTTACAAAGATATAAGCTTCTATTATTTTGAAGAGCATACAAAAATATTTTGGAGATTTTAAGGCTTTGTAAAAATTGGTTGGAGGTTCTTATCAAAATTTCCTTATTTTATCATCCTTTATATGTGGTGGTCTCTTATAATGACCAATAATAGTCTTCCTCTAAAAAAATTCCCTTATTAAAGGAATACATCTTTATAAAAAATGAATTCACATTATTAAGGATTTTATGTCTTCTTGAGATTGGATCCCATGGAATATGATACAAGATAAATATAAATTTCTTATTAAAAATTGACCTTTCATTCTATGTATCTAAGAGTTGATGAATGATGGCATATTTTATAATATGGGTTCATAATCTTCACGTATATGGTAGAAGGACTAGAGGTGGAAATATGACATCTAATTGAAATATTATTCTCATATTCTCATTTATAAAATTAGGATCCCATTATCTTCTACTCTAGACAAGTTAAATAAGATTTGAAAATTAATTTTTTCACCTGAGACTTGGTTCACTAAACTTAGCAATATATGGAATGCTACTATTGAACCCAACATTGCACATTTTATTTAATGTCTAGTTTATCTTGACTTTATTCTTGGGGAGTGCCTCTTTCACATTGGAGTTTATACACCTAAATGCCCAACCTACTCTAGAACCCATTCCTTTAAACATATATTTTATACATGTCTAAGACCTTAGTCTTTTTCAAAATAAATCAAAAACCATTTTCGACTATTCCAACTAAAACCCTTCTCTTGGTGCATAGTTTATTTATTGGGATAAAGCTTGATGGAAAACTTATTTTTCTTTTATGTGCAAATTATTTATAACTATTATTTTATTTAATCTATGGAAACATAGGAATTCAACTATTATTAACATTAAATAAACATATTCACAATTTTCATT